>JAEQBH010009466.1:0-74251 GCA_016808115.1 Tetrastigma voinierianum | reverse complement strand
AGATTTACTTACAAAGTTTGCTTTCCTAAGAATTTGGAAATAATTTCTAGCAAGTTTCAATTATATGTTTAGTTTGTATCGTATGATAGGAAATTAATGCTTTTTCACCTGTTCAACTGAAATTGATAAGGTATTATTACATTTAGGAATGATATTGTTAATTAGAAGAATTATCATTTGTGTCCGGTCTGAGTTCTAATCATAAAGATCTTACATAAATGTCTAGTTTTCACGAGATACGATGTGTAAGACCAGAAATTCCGATTTCTAGAATAAGGGCAAAATGTCGTAATTTTGATTCTGAAATTGTAATTACGGTTAAAAATCCATAATTAATTCTCTAGATCTCGGATAATAGCAGCGGTTATGCGGATTGGAATCGATCTCTCGAAATCTAGTTATACGTAAAATTTGCGATTTATTTGAGGAGCGGTCGAATTAGGCACGTTTTTCGAGGAGCATCGGCGGTTCGGTGCAGATAAAAGCGATTCGATGCGACGAGTCACATGCTCGCATGTACTCATGTACCATAAGTGGTATGAGTAGAGAAATGATGAAAATGGGAGGCCAATATGGTGCCGAATATCAAATCTAGAAATGAAGGGACATAAAGTTCATTTTAGAAAAGTTCTTAAGGCACTAAATGACAAAATTGTCAACAATGCCGTCTCAGCTAATTAAAGACCAAAAAACGGGATTTGAACGGAAGACGCAGTAGCGCATTTTTCTTAAGTTTTTCTTTAGAGAGAAACTTCTCTCTAGAGAAATACGAGACGTCAGGCCGTCGTGAGCTCGGAATGAAGAAGAAGCGCTCTCTACGCGGAGAGGAGCTCTGGCGTGGACTCACGAGATCGGGAATTTTCTTCAAACTCCTTGAGTGGATTTTCTCCTACTTGAGTTTACTCCGTTTAAGTGTTTTGTTGATGTTTCGGTTGTTTGAGTAGTGAGGGACCGTTTGTTCGGTCGAAACATGGGGCCAAGTGATAAAATTTTTGGGAGAAAATGGGCGGCCTTGAAATGCATTTGCTCACGGCCCCCATTGGAGTTCACAATGATGGGTTTGTGTGTTAAAATCATGCTTTGATTGAATTTGGGCCGGGAATGGCCTTGAATTTCGGGTTCACTAAGTGAATCGTTGATTTGTGATATTTGAATAATGCAGGGTTTCACTATTCGAAACAATGTCAGAATATATTTTGTAAAATTATGTGTTTGGTTAAGTAATTGAATCGAATTGCTTGTGTTTTGAACATTAGCCCGAGAGAGCTAATTTTGATCGTGAAATGATAATTACATAACATGTTTATTGTGATTTAATTTTTATGCGAATATATTCATGTTTATATATTTGCGTGTGATTGGCGAATTGGGCCCATCGTACATGCATTACTTATGCAACTGGAACATCCTAGGAATATGGGGTTAGTGCATGAGATGAGTCTAAACGAGGTTCGGAGAGTAGTCTAAAATGTAAATTATCGGAGGTAGTCCAAATCAAATAATATATATCAGCGGAAGTCGAATGTGCAGTTGATATTTATTCGTCGGAGGTAGTCGCGAACAAATAATATATATATATCAATCGTCGGGCGACCCCGATTGATATATATTCATCGGAGAGGTTATCGGCTAATAATATATAATTCTAAATCACGAGGCTTAAGGCGAGTGTGAGAGAATCGATGAGGACTTCAGGTCTGATTAGTCGTGTAGACATTAGTAGGATCATGCATTTGCTTGAATGGGTGTTTACTTTGGAACATTTACCGCGCTGCGCGTAGGTGGTGAGAGTAGCTACTTGGGGCGATTCTCCTCTTGAGCTTTAACTCACCCAGTCGTGGGATCCCCACTTTTCTGGTACATGGAGCGTGCGAGGGGCGGATCCTTGAGGGTTTTATTGTGAAGAGCGGGATGTGGAGCTTTTGGTGGTTGTCTTATGTATTAGAACCCTTTACGTTTAATATATGTATTGTTTAAGAGTAAAGATATTAACTCTTGTAGTATTGGGGATATAGTTGGATTCATAGTTTGTATATGTTTTATGGATATTGTTGCATGGGCGAGGCCGTTTTTATAAATATTTGTATCATATGCATATTGAATTTATTTGGGACGAGGATATGCGGGTTTGTAATTAGGTAGAGCTCCGTACAAAGGAGACTGATTTTCTAAAGTGGCGTCGGGTAACCCAGGCCTCCGCCTTAGCCATTACGCGGATTGTGGGTAGTCAACGGACCCCCGGGTTTTGGGGCGTCACACAATGCACACACAGATTCATGTAACAACAACTCAAACTTTCCACTATGTCGATTAGGGTCATAAGAGAGGGTATTTAAAAGGAATAATGTATTCTCAATCCCATGTACTTTCACACTTTTTGTTATTTATCTTCTATTCTTTAAAATGTTAATAATGTATTCTGAGTCCCCTGTACTTTTCCACTTTTTAAACTAACCCCCTCGACTATCTGAAAAAGAAAAGTAAGTCTTTCTATGGGAGTAAGGTGACATTTGTTTCTTTATTTAATACTAAATAGAATTTTTTTTCAGTTTAATACTAAATAGTATTTAATTGTATTAATTATTAAGTTGTTTGTTTTTTAATATTAGGTAGTGAGTGTTGTTAGCTCTCTCCTTGTTTAATAGAAAAAGCCAAATATTGTCTTTTTCTATTCATAATTTTTTTTAATTTTAATAATAAGTCATGAAAAAGTTAAAAAACAAACAAGATGAATACTTAAAGTTATTTAGCTTTTAGCAAAAAACTAAAAAACAACCGTCACGTAAGTCTTTTTCAATGGGTAGTGGGTTATCTATCCTTTTAACATCATTGTTATCTTTCAACAATCTTTTTTTAATTTTTTGTTTAAAAATTAGATAAAAATAAAATAAAATCTTGATTTTTAATTTTTAGTTAAATGGGATAATTATTTTATTTAAAAATTAATTTTCTCATAGATAAAATTTAATTTTTTTTATAAATAATATATAAATTTAACATTTAGAATGAGGATGATATTTTTTCTTATGGTATTTTATTTTTCAAAAATAAATTAAGAAATTAATTATTTATCTTAATATTTTTATTTTTATTTTTTAGAACATTGTACAAATATTGAATAGATAAAAAGATAATTTTAAAAAAAATGGTTGGATACTTTAATCATTTTTGTGGTATTTATTTTTTAAAAATAATTAAAAGTATTTATAATAATAATTTTATTTTTTTTAATAAATAATTTTATAATATTTTAATAAATTTATAAAAATAAAATAAAATAATTATGATATTTAATTTATTTTAAGTTATTGTGAAAATAAAAATCATAGGAAAAAATCATCCCATCATTATCTGAAAATTAATATATTATCTACAAAATAAAATTTTATCTAAATTTTGAAAATTAATTTTAAATGAAAATGAGATTATCCTATCTACTCATTTTTTAAATCTATCATTTTATTTATTTAATATTTTTATAATATATGTATAACATTTTAAAAAATAAAAATAAAATTATTATGATAAATAATTTATATCTTTAGTTATTTTTTAAAAAATAAAATACCATGAGAAAAAAAAATTTATCCTCATTATAAATGTTAAATTTATATATCATTTATAAAATAATAAATTTTTATCTAAAATTTGAAAAAATTAAATTTTAAATAATATTTTTAAATATTTAATTTCCTTCCGTACCTTTCTATTACCAAACTTTGACCAACAAAAACTTGAATTCAATTTTTACTTCCATTGCCTATTCTTTTCTACTATAAGCTTTGATGTTTAACCTCTTTTCTTATTTTGGTCTTCCCATTCTCTAAGTAATATTGTGAGATTCAAATTTTGCTTAATAGATCGATAGATCAGATGGCTTGCTAAAAACAAAAAAGATGCAATAATATCTAAATTAATAACATAATAAATCGATATAAAACCAATAAATTTGATAATATATTGGCCTTCTGAACATCTCGACTCCAGTTCTTTAATATCTTTGAAAATTTATAATCGGTATCTTCGATCGAATAAAATGAGGAAAAACATATGTCACTAACAAGTCAGCGACAAACCAAGCGTTAACGATAAACGCGAAAAACCAAATACGGTAAAGCGATGTAAAACCAAATCTTTTGCCAAAAACTGACAACAACACGGAAAATAGATAAGACTTATGTGACGCCCCAAAACCAGGAGTCAGATTGACTACCGTCAACGCGAATACAGTGGATGTCGGGTTGCAGCGCCACTTAATCGAGGCGGGTCTCGCTTTGTAGGAGCTCTACGAAATGAAACACTGCATGAGCTTTGTCCCCAGCGGAGTCGATATAACCACAATGATCTGAATATGGATAAAGCGGCCTTTTGGGCCCATGCGCAATATCCGTAAAACATATCCATATATCCCATAGTTACAGAGTTAGTGAATTACTCTTATACAACATATACCAAAATTAGGAATTCTAATACATGTGAAATTCATCAAAGCCACGCGGCTTTCTTCTAATCCTCGAGTCTCTGGGGCAGGCCGTCCCCCTCGCACGCTCCTTGTACATACAAAATAAAGGGGTCCGCAATGGGGTGAGCTAAAACTCAGTAGGAGAATCGCCCTAAGTGGCTACTCACCACCTAAGTACAGTCTGATGTTAAAAATAGCCTTGCGTGACAGATGTAGCCGTCTGCTTGAATATCTACGCAGCGACTCGGATCCAGAGGCCCCTCAGAAGCTCTTTCACACTCGCCTAAGCCTCGTGGCAAAATATTAGTCTTAATAGTGGACAACCCTCCGATGTGTATATATCCAATTGGAGCTCAGGCGATTGATATATTATTTATTTGTGGACTACCCTCAGATGAATATCAATTGGTAGCTCAGACTGATTGATATTTTAAATTTGGACTACCCTCAGATAATTAATGTTCAGACAATACTTGAACCTTTTTTCCTCTAGACTCATCTCATGCCTCACTCCCTAAAATCGTAGGGTGATCGATTGCATATGGGAATGCATGTATGCACCGGTTCAATCTGATCCCCAATCACATGTCTGAAATATATAAACATGAATATAAGCATAATTAAAATCACCTGATCATGTTATGTAATTATACAACTTCATACATCAAAATTAGCTCACTTGGGCTAATGATCAAACCACGAGCAATTTATTTAAAATCACTCGACGCGACTCAGCGGTTCCTTAGTGAACGCGATCACGGCCATTCCGTGATGCATGCAACGAACATTTAATGCCGCAATTAACACGAACCACACCCAAGCGGCCCGTACCCGTATCGGCGCTCCATTTTGTTTCATAATTTATAATTGGTCCCAAGGTTTGGGACCCGATCAGGAGACGACCCCTCACGTGGCCTCATTACGACTCAAACATCGACAAAACACTTAAAATAGAATAAAACTTAAGTAGGGGAGAAACCCCTATCTTGGGATTTGAGAGGCTTCGTAGAATTTGAATACCCGCAGCCCTCTCCGCATAGACGAGTTCTCCTTCTTGTTTGAGAAGGCGAATCCAGCGGTCGGATCTCCCGGTATTTTAGAGAGAAGCAAGACCTTCTCACTCTAAAAGAACTCCATTTTCGGCTACTGGTTCCCCCTCCATCTGCTGCCCCACGTTTTGCTTTATTTCAATTTGAGGGAGAAAATGGTATTTGAGTTTTTGTCATTTAGTGACTTAAACATTTACAAAAATGACGCTTAGTGCATTTTTTTCTCAGATTTGATATTCGGCACTATCTCGGTCATCCATTTTTATCATTTCTCTACTCCTTTACCACTTATAGCAGCGTGATACGTATTATATGTGACTTCGTGCATCGAGAAAATCGTTGCTACGGCACGAAATCACGATGCCTCATAAAGCGTGCCAGCTCAGGCTATCTCGGAATTTCTGCATTTTCGTACTAGCTAGATTTGGCGAGGCGATTCCAGCGGTGAAATCCGTTTGATGTCAGAGATCTGAAATTAATTACGGATTTTTAATCGAAATAACAATTTTATGTGTCGAAATTACGATTTTGTCCTTATTCGGAAATTGGAATTTCTAAGGTCTTACATTCTCCCTCCTTAAAAGGAATTTCGTCACGGGGAATTCCAGGACAATCATAATCACGCACATGCATATGTAGCGCACTCACCATCGTTTAAACGTTGTTTCGTCTTAAGCAGTAGCCGTACCCTCATCCTAAGCGAAGAAGGGATAGGTGGCCCGCGTCGTGTCTCGGCTCCCACGTTGACTCCTCCAGCTCCGCAGTGCCGCCACTTAGCACTCTCTCACTAGCCTCACGGTCTTGCGTGTAAAACGCGATCGCGGCTATCAAAATGCTGGCGTCCCTTCGAAAGGTCCCATCGGTGTCAGCCTCAGTGTCCAGTCGCGCGTGGATGGATCTTTGGGTGGCCTGGGCATGGAGCGTGAAACACCTGGTGGACACACGACATGTGGCGGTAAAACCAAGCTGATGCGCTCACGGTGCCTATCCTCACCAGTATCTCGAAAGGTCGATGAATCTCGCGATAGCCGCTTGCGGGCGACCACTCCTCTCGCCCAGGAATCACGCCCGAGCAATGATGCGACCTCGAACTCTAAGGGTCGACGTCGTACATCCTCATAGCTCCTCTGCTGGCTCTAAGCGGGTGAGAGAAGGCCTTCTCCGTATCAAGCTCACCTTCTCGGAAATTGTCTCACAATGGTCAGGGACCGAGTGATGGAATTCTCCACCTCGGTCCCGAGCTAAGGAGGTGACTGCATGGCCTCATCCTGATGACTCATACGGTGCCATCAGTGCCTGCTGCTTGTTTATGGGTGATTATAAGGGCAAATGTCCTCTACCCTTATGACCCGAGGACACATGCTCACGGCTTGTCCTCGAAACACATGTATATAATGCGGACAGCGTATAACCTACCTGACCCTCACTTGGTGTGTAGACCTTCGATATCGCGATCGCGACAATCAATGGATTGTCAACGAATCGATCTGAATGACATCCATATATCGATCCCTTGCTTAGGCTGACAACGCGATCTACCCGATTTCCAAAGGTATCAAATCTCCGAGTCCTCCGGAGCTCCTATCACTTAACTCTAGTTCGCATTGATAACTTTGATGGTGTGTGTTTTTCATCTCGGCAGACCTGCTCTTCGACACACTTGGGCCTCTTTCATTCACACGAAATTTTTGGATCATCCTCCACGGGTCTGCCCACGCTGACTCCGACTTCTCACCTTAGGGGATTCGCATTTGCCAGCGCTGCTCGACACATTTCTAATTGCTTTTCATTTCTGATTCGAACTATAGGTCTTCATTGGAGCGCGTCCTGAACAAACTGACCCTCGTTCAGAGTGGTGAATGATAAATACCGTGCACCCACACCCGACTCGAAGCGTGATACACGTGCGCACGAGCAGCAATTATGCCATGCGCTGACACCCGCTCCAGATTTTCCTTGAGCGAATCTGAGATCTCTCACTCATAATCCCGAGCCTATCAAATTCGACTCTCACCACACCACTAGGGAAGAACATCTATAGCAGCTACAAGGCATAGCCTCTAGCCCGAATCTAATGTGGTGGCTCGGGTGCCAATGACCGGACCTAGGTCTCGATCGCGACAACGGAGTGGTTGTCGCTCATCCATGTCATGCACGACATCAACAACCAATGTCTACTACCACAAGGTCCCTGCGCTTAGTTCTTGCGACTCGATGCACATCCACGACCGACCACTGCAGCCCCTACGCTGTCAGGTCTTTCTTTGGGGTACTTGTATAGCACCCCAGCCGCTAGTTCCTCGACGTGTTTTAGGGTGTGGAGAATGAGCGTATACTCTCACATCCTACGGCTAAGCTGGGGTTGCATTGTCGAGAATCTCTTCCAGGATCCGTCTCTGAGGGCAATCCCAGCCAGCTCATGTCAATCCGGCCCCGGAGTCACGAAACTATTAATGAAGCGAAGTCTGCACGCACCTCTTCCGAACTTAAGAAGAAAATTTGATCCTCCTCTTGCTACCAACACTCGCATCTTGAGTGCTTCCGAGCATCCTCGATATCACTCTATGTCCAGCGGGGCCGTCTGACCATGAGTCCATGTCCCTTAGGCGAAATCCTCTGATCCACATGCACAGATCAGACTAACTTATTTAATTCAGAATCTCATAATACCAGCAATCCCGAAACTACGTATCTCGAAGTGACTTGGCCTCTCCTAACTCATCAATTTGCCTCGACCTTCTCTGGAGTCATTTGACGCACTCTGATGCGGCTGCGTGTCCCGAAAATCTCACCTCCGTTCAAGCCAAAACTTCGCCTTCTTGAACTTGTGTCTGTTTGATGGTCTCGACAAGCGTAAAAGCGATCCTCAAGTGATACTCATGCTCCCACTCTGACTGGGAGTAGATCAAAATGTCATCACGAAGACTATGACAAACTGATCTAAATAGGGTTGGAAGACCCTATGCATGAGATCCATGAATGCCGCTGGCGCATTCGGTAATCGAGAAAAATCAGTAAACTCAAAGTGCCCATGCAGCGTCCTACTTGTCTTAGGGATATCTGTATCCACCCGGCCCTCGGTGATAACCGGTCACGAGAGATTACATTTTAAGTAGACTTCGCTCCTCTCAAGCGATCGATGATCCCATCGATCCTCGGTAATGGAGTGCCAGGTGCGGATCATAACCGCATTTCAGCGCCTTATAGTCAATGCCGCGGTCGAAGGTCTTGCCTTCTTCGTATAAATGAGCCGGGCGCCCGTGGTGAAGTGCCGATGCGGCTAAGCCCACTTGTCGATAGCTCTTGTAAGCCCGGACTGCGAGGTTCCTGTAAACTCATGGTGTATCTATGCGGAGTCATAGAGATGGGTGAAATACCAGTGTAACTTCGATCACGAGTCTACGAACCCTCTGTGGAGTAGTCGAGTAGCTCATGCGGAAAAACATCCACATGTTGCACCTTTGCTTTCGGGGTAGATCAAGTCGATCTCTCCTCGTCCTCTAGGGTAAGGCTCGCGAGCCAACCCGTTAACTGTCCCTGACACTTGGACTCGTATACTATCTGGGGAAAAATGTCATGCTTGTCCCCCTGAAATACCATCAGTCACGAATCCTATTGTATGCAGGTAACCTCTAAGCTCACAATCGATAGCGATCCATAATTTATCGACCCGATCCATCCCAAAGGATGACATCGAACTCTGACATGTCCACCAATCCTCAAGTCCCACTTGTGAGTAAAGTCCCAGAGATCTTGACTACTTAACCACGACATATCATCCACATTCTACTTTACAATCCACTGAGGAGAACTCACGTCTCTTGGCTCTTTTTAAGGTCTCAAATCTCCTGACTTTGGCCAGGTCTGTGGCCACATAATCATCAACCAATCGGGGCTAACTCTGTGAACCTAGTCACATAATCCATCACAGTCATCGCCTCCTGCTTCAGCTCTAGGAACTCCAGGAGCCTTATGATCCACAGGTACTTACCCGTGAAGCGCTCGAAACTGCACTTGTATCTTCGCCTGCGGAACCACTGGGGTCCTGCGCCCATTCCTCTGTGCTTGGCCTCACTCTCTGGCTGGGCAGCAGCTAGTCTAATCGGTCGTGTCGGAGGTAATTTCCATAGCCTCCCAACACTTTCTCGATGCATAAACGATGGTTTGTCACCGCCGGATCTCCTCCTTGTATGAGAAGTCGGAGGATGGTCGTCCCCACAAACCTCTCCGGTTACTAGGATCTTCTGTCTGCTCTTCTTTGTACCGGCTGTGTGATATGATGCTTTTAACACCTACGGCCCCTCTACAAGGCCATTGGAAGTCAAATGGCGGGTGGTCGATTGTCGGTGGTGGTGACCGGTCACCCAGTGGACGTCGTCTGCGTTCTGGGTCCTCTACTAGCCATCTACACAATCAACATAGCATGTTCAATTCCAATTCGGTATCTACAAGGCATAAACAAGCCAGGATACTCTTCCTTATAAATGGATCATATATGCATTGCCCTTGTTTACAAGTAATCGAGAGCAATCGATTTTACACTTAAAAGTATTATCTTCAACAAATTTTATTTTGAAAATTTTTATTTTGAAAATTTTATTTTATTTTATTTTTTGAAAGTTTTATCAAATTTTATGTGATTTTATTTTATTTTAATTAAATTTAAAATATATATATATATATATATTTATTTATTTTTCAAAATTTATTTCTGACTTCGTGTTCATTTGGTGACTCCCGGGAAAAATACCAGTCGAGAAAAACCGGGTTAAAAACCAATGGGTGCCTGAGCACCCAGTTGGCTGACTTGTCGCGCCTGAGCCGCGCACCGAGCGCCCGGGCCTTGGCATCCAGCGCCCTGCCGCGCGCTTGCGCCTTGGCCTTTTTGCCATCTGCCCCCCTTTGCGTAGCCGGCGTGACCTTCTGCCTTTCCCTGCTGCGCGCCCAGCGCCTCTGAGGCGCAGCTACAGCGCCCGCGCCTATTCTTTGCCGTGGGTCACACTTGCTCCTGCTCGCCCAGTATGTGTGCATTTACTTCTTTGTCTTTATGTCGTGGCACCAGGCCTACCCAGACTCTAATAGCGATTTGTATTGCATCCTGTTTCTAGCACCCACAAGCTAATATTACTGTCTGATTTCCTCAGGCTCATCCACCTCGTGCAATACAATCTCACCTCTCACAATACAATTTTAGCCTTCGACCCTCTGTCCTGACTTTGTATTGCAACTCAGCCTACACTATTCACGCAATACAATCCACTCTCTTGCAATACAAAATTTTCCTCACTTGTCTGATTTGGGCGGTAGCCATACCAAATCTGCACCATTTTTTTCATTATAATTGTATTCTTTTTTTTTTTCTATTTCCAGTAATTTGGAAAAATCACAAAAAAATCATTCTTCATCATTTTTTTTTCATTTTTCTTGTACACTCAATAAATTTATAAAAATTTATTTAACCCCTTTTCTTAAATTTTACACCATATAAAACCTCGGAAAAATTATTTTCATCTCACAACCAAATAAATTTATAAAAATTTATTTCTTTTTCGATTTTCAACGAAAAATTTTCTCACTCAAATAAATTATAAATTTATTTTCTTTCATTTCTTCAATTTTACCATATAAAATCTTAGAAAATTGGCCTGCTTTAATTCTCATCAAATAAATTTAGAAAAATTTATTTTTCTTGACACAAAATTTTCTTCTCATTTTCCAAGCTTAATCCAAAATAAATTTAGAAAAAATTATTTTATTTAATTTTCTTGATTTACATTGTAAAACCTTAAAAATTAACTTTCTTCTCTAAACCAAATAAATTTATGAAATTTATTTTCATTCTCTCTTTATTCCAGTTTTACCTACTTTACTTCAAAAACTCTCAAACATTCCAACATACTAAGTGCTAATCTAAGCACCAAACATTCCACAACACACAAAACATAGCATACACACCATCATACAATAATTCACAAATCACACAAAACACATCAACACATGCATGTAGTGTCTTAGTTTTGTCCTTTGATGTTCTAGGTAATCTCATACCTAAACCCAGTTAGCCAGACCACACCTAGTGTTGATGCTCTCACTCGACTAAGGCCTAAACCCAAATTCTCAATCTACCAGTTTTTCATATACCTATTCTCACACATCAAACCACCTAGTGGTGATGGATACCAAACGAGCTCCTAGGTAGTATGCCTAGCTCGTGCAGTTGTGGCGCCCAGAGGCAGGGTCCAGTTGACTACGTCAACGCCGGAATACAAGTGGATGTCGGGTTGCAGACGCCACTTGAAAATCGAAATGATCTCCTTTATGCAGGAGCTCTACCAGATAAAACACACGCATGAAACTGTCCCAGCGGAGTCGATATAACCTGATGATACAAATATGGATAAAAGCGGCGCTTTTTAGGCCCATACAATATCCATAAAAACATAAGCTATATCCACATAGTTCGAGTTAGTGAATTACTCTTGTCTGACATATGCAAAATTAGGGAATTCTAATACATGTGAAAATCATCAAAGCCACACCCGACTTTCTTCTAATCCTCGGTCTCTAGGACGAGCCATCCCTTCGCACGCTCACATGCACATAAAATAAAGGGGGTCCGCGGTAGGGTATTCATTCGATGGGAGAATGCGCCTAAGTGGGAACACTCACCACCTAAGTCTTGATTTTTAATGTTCCAAAGTAAACACACATTCAAGCAAATGCGCAGTCTAGCAAGATGTCTGCTGAGCCAACTTCGGATCCAGAGCCCTCAGACTCTCTCACCTTTCGCCCCTAAGCCTCGTGAGAATGGCTAGTCTTAATAGTGGACAACCCTCCCAGGTGTGTATATCGATTGGGCCGCTCAGACGATTGATATATTATTTGTTGTGGACTACCCTCCGATGAATATCAATTGGGCGCTCAGACGATTGATATTTTAAATTTGGACTACCCTCCAGGTAATTAATGATTCTTGGTGACCCTCAGAACCTTTTTCCTCTAGACTCATCTCATGCACTCCTCCTAAAATCCTAGGGTGATCACAAATGCAATATGGAATGCATGTATACTGATTCCAATCTGATGTCACGCTACAAATATATAAACATGAATATACTCGCATAATTAAAGATACCTGATCATGTTATGTAATTACTCTGACTCATACATCAAAATTAGCTCACTTGGGCTAATGATCGAACACGAGCAATTTATTTAAAATCCTTTCGGCCAAATAGTATTTCACCAAAATATATTTGTAGAACAACTGTTTCAGGGAATAGGTAGAGCCCTCGGTTACTATTCGAAAAATCCTATCAACGGTTCACTTGTGAGACACTTGATCAAGCCATTCCTAGGCCCAGTATACCAAGCAAACATTTTAATGCACAAATTAACACAAACCACACCCAAACAGCCCGTACCCATGCTCTGTTGCTCCATTTGTTTCGTAATTTATATCGGTCGGTCGAGTTTGGGGCGTCATTAACCCCTCACGGCCTCATTCGACTCAAACATCGACAAAACACTTAAAATATGAATAAAACTCAAGTAGGGAGAAACCCTTACCTCTTGGAGTTTGAGGAAACTCCATAAATCTGGTATCCACGAAGCTCGCTGGGCGGTTCTCCTTCTTGTGCAGAAGGCCTTGACGGTCGGATCTCGATATTCTAGAGAGAAGCCAGGCCTTCTCCTTTCTAACAAACTCCATTTTTCGACTCTTGGTTCCCCCTCCATCTACTGCATTTTTGCTTTATTTCAATTTTGAGAGAAGAGCACTATTGAGTTTTGTCATTTAGTGACTTAAGCATTTACAAAAATGATGCCACGTCCCTTTTTCTCAGTTGATATTCGGCACTATCTCGTATCCATTTTATCATTTCTCTACTCATACCACTTATGGCACATGAGTCGTATTATATGTGACTTTAATCGCATCGAAAATTGTTTTACGGCACCCGAAATGCTATGCCGCAGTAAAGCGTGCCAACTCCCAGGCTATCTCTAGGAATTTCTGAATTTTACGTATTAGCTAGATTTCGTAAGACGATTCCAACGGTGAAATCTGTTTCGTCATCCAAGATCTAGAGAATTAATTACGGATTTTTAATCAAAATAACAATTTTGTAATCGAAATTACGATTTTGCCCTTATTCCAGAAATTCGAATTTCTCGGGTCTTTCAACTTAAATCTTTGACTGCCTTGAGCAATTCAATGTTGAGGTGTTGAGCAATTTATGGACATCCACGAAAAATGTATTCTTTCTTCCAAAAGGTATTTCTACAACTCTTCTTTGAAATTCGTGCTACTTGTAGAGAAAAAAATGGATGATGATTGTTTGGTTCATGCTTTTGTTTTTTTGGATGTTATCTAAAAATTGTTCTTGTTATTTGAATTTAGTATTCTTTATATTTAAAAAAAAAAAAACTGTGCACCAATCATGTTCTCCATGTTTTTCTTTGTTTCTTGTTTTTTAGAACAAAAAATAGTTTTAAAAAACAAACCCTTAATTTATGATTTTCTTCGATTGGAACAAATGTACCATTGCATCATAAGTAAAATAGAATTAATTATGAACAACATTCCATCATTTAGCTTTGGCTCTCCAAATTCCACCATTTTAATTCTACTCTATTAATAAAAATCAAACCGCACCCTTCTAATTTTCTTGGTAGAATTCATATTCTAGTGAGAGAATTTATTTGAAATAATGGAACATTGTCGTGAAGACTAATAAATTTTGTCATTTATAGAATCTTGAATTTTGGGGCTGCTTGGTAGTCAAATTAGCTTTCCACCTTATACGCATTTGCAGAAACTTTAGCAAAAAAAATCAATGTTTTAAATTGGGTGGCTGGAAAAGGATTCTGGGTTCACGAGTTCATTAGTTGAAATAGATGGTCCATTCATGATTAAATGAGTGACATCATAAATAGATAATTATGAAGGAAAAGTCTAAAAGCGGTTTCTATCACAGGAGCTTCCAAAATTATCAACATGTCTTTACTTTCTTGAATTTAATGTATTTACATGTATTTTTTTAAACAAAGATTATTTTACAATAAAT
This sequence comes from Tetrastigma voinierianum, assembly GCA_016808115.1. Taxonomy (NCBI): domain Eukaryota; kingdom Viridiplantae; phylum Streptophyta; class Magnoliopsida; order Vitales; family Vitaceae; genus Tetrastigma; species Tetrastigma voinierianum. The sequence goes on along the minus strand of JAEQBH010009466.1, from coordinate 59,672 downwards.
AATATATTAAGTATTTTTTTAATCAAATATGTTAAAAAATGGCCCAGAAAAGTTAGTTTTTGAAATTAAGGGGCACATTTGTTTCTTGTTTTTTGAAATCTGAGAAAACGCCTCTCTTTTTGTCTTCTTTGAAAACTTTGTCTGAGTTTGGGCACGCCTATTTTATTGTTTTATGTTCTAAGAACAAGGAAAACATGAAGAACATGTTTGATTCTGAGTTTTTCTTTGTAACATAAGAACCCTGAAAAACATTAGATTCAAGAACACAAAAAGGTGTTCTTAGTGTGACACTTTATCTCGGGGTCCATTGATAACACGTCCCGACTCATGAAATTCTTGTGGATTTCGGGTGACCCAACACTATTGTGTCCCATTTATCAGGATCCATATTTTCACAAAAATCGGGCAAAGTCTCCTTTGTTCGGGGAGCTCTACCCAACCTCTGGCCTGTATAACAGTGCTCTCCTGCCCGTTCGGGGTCTCGACAAAGTAGTATTGACCCCACGAGTGCATCCATATCCCCCGATATATACATCCCTTTATCGGGACCCCATTCATTCATATTTAAATCTAAAATATGAAAATAAAATGTAATTCTGATCCATAGAGTCAAATCCACGACCCTCTTTACCATAATTATATACCATTATTTTTACAATAGTCGAATTAATTACAATTCTTTTTACATAAAAATACTTTTTACAAAAGTATTGTGAGCCACATGTCGTCCTTCTTTACGTCACAGTCTCGTTGGGCGATCGTCTCCTATAAACTCCTGTGCTTGAAAGGAGGTCCCTGACGGGGTGAAGCAAAGCCCGGTAAAGAATAACTCCCTCTGAGGGCTACTCCTTTATCTAAGTGCACATGTAATGAGTCGCCTGAACAAGCGAAAACATCAAGTAAAAAATGTCTACATAGTTTTATATGTCATCGTGGAAATGTCTTCATGCCCATATCGAGAGTCACTCATAGACTCCTCACACATGCCTATGCCAAGTGTGTGACCGTCCTTGGTAATTACCGATGACACACGTATCTGCGATCTCTTAGATCTTTAATTACCAATGCAGTCGATGGGATTAAATCAAAGTCATTAGGTCTATCACTGCTGAGTCTATATAATCATACTCACCGATGGATCGATTCTGGAGTGACTTCAGCATAAATGTGCCTCTACCTCGTCTGATTTTGGATCCTGCAGCTAGTCTCTTACACCAATGTTCGAACTTTTTAAGCAGGGAGTGCGACCCTTCTTGCTCCACCCAACACACATTAATTATATTTCACTTTTTTTGTTTAACCCGTGAGACATTGATTGGATATCCGTCAAAAAATGCGGAGCTCTACCCATTCATCATCGCGATGATGGATGACCATACCATACACACGGCCAACATAATCACGTGTCCTATGCATATGCGATGCCTGTACCCTTCACGTATTTCTCATGTTACATGTATGATGCACACTTGCATGAACCATTCTTATCGGTTGTACTTCATGTCCAATTACCATGCGAACATATATGTAGTACATAAGTTCCCCATATTTCATGCCAATATATATAGACATCTTATTAAGCATATTAGCATTCATCAATCATGACTAAACTGTAATGTCCTTACCCAGCCTTCCTTAGGCTAACTCATGGCAATTCTACGTACAATAGCCTACCACATGACATGTAATGGTCATGTCAAAACGACTATTCACATCGATAACGCGAGCAACACGCACACTTTGTGCAAAACGCAGATTTTCAGCAAGGTTATGATCACACACTGTCCTCCACAAGAACATGGATAGAATCTTGACTCAATGGGCTTTCCATAGAGTCCAAGAACACCTGAAACAGAGTTCGGATGAAGAAGTTATGGTCGTCAGAAGTTGGAGGTCACACATGAATGGCCAGCCCTAGCCAGCCAGCAGCCCTAGAAAAACATAGATTTCAGCAGGGTTATGTTCACCCAATGTCCTCCACAGGAATATGGCTGGAATCTTGACTCAATGGGCTTTCCATGATCAGAACATTGATAGACTCGAGCAGAAGAGAGTTGTGGCATTTTATTCAAAATTGGTGGGTTACTCTGTTTACCTGGAGCGATCTGTGATACCCAATTTTGAGTGCTTAGCTGCATAATTTGACTGGATTAACTATCTTTCATTTGTAGATACGGTTCTTAGGGTTTCTCTGACTGGAATCACCCAAATTGGATAACCGAAACTCAAGATATATCCTAAACAACCAGGACTACTCGGTTTTCAAACCTTAACCCAGTATCACGAACATAAGCTCTCCCTTTTAATGAATTTACGAGGTCAAAGGGTCAGAATTTGGATAGGCGTATTTCAAGGGAAATATGTTCTTCTATAAGTCTAGTTTACTATGGTGAAATCACTCAGATTCAGATGGTGATGACCAGTTATAGCCAAAGAGAAACACCACCCGATCATGGGGGTCTCAGCGAGCGGGAAAACTACTGAACATGGCGCTCTACTTTGAATGCATTTACGCGAGTTGAAAGTCGGAATTGAATAGACCTATTTCAAGGAGATATGTTCTCCTGTAAGTCTAATTTACCCAGAAAATTAAATCACTCAATTAAGATGAGTGATGGTCAAGTTATGAGATAAACAGTCATAGGGTCAAAGGGAAAAGCTGAATGAAATTTCTCTTGCACCGTGTGTCTGCTCCTTTGAATGAATTCCCTGAGTCAAGAGTTCAGATTTGGATATACCTATTTCAAGGAGATATGTGTTACTGCTTATAAGTCACATTTATCGAGAAATTTGAATAGCCGATTCGGATGAGTAATGGCCGAGTTATAGTCAAAAGCAGTCATGAGGGTCGAAGAGAAAAGCCCGGGCCAACTTCCTCCCTTTGACTTATGCCCATAGACATAAATTACGCAGGAGTAGAAGAAAAGCCTACCTCGAATAGTGTGATTTCTGGGACACCGCCTTTTCGGTTTCGTGAAAACCAGGCATGAGCAGTGGTGAAATGCATGATGATGCCGCGCGTAGCTCTCGTCGCGTAAACTGACTTTAACTCTCGGACTATTGAACTACGATCGTGAAATTAGTGAATCGAAGAGAGAAGCAGCTTCCTCTTTTCTCTCTCTCTCTCTCAACGTTTTCTTCTCTTAGACAAAATTAAAGATATCTCATGTTGAGATATTTTAGGCTATTTATAATTGTGGACACGCATTGGCTCCGCATGTGTGTCACACTTCTTCGATTCGTCTGCTCCAGAAACAATTTATTTAGATCGCATTTGATTCCATCTATCTTAAATGGATATTCTTTAATATTTGACATTTCGAGATTTTTAAAAATATTGTTTCGAGGTCTACTGACGTCAGAAACCGCCGAATTTTGTAAAAATCCGGTGATTTGGAATTCAACGAAATTCGCCTGGGTGTTTGGTTCGCGGGGCGATTTCAACGGTGAATTCCGTTTAATTCATTGAATCTAGAAAGAATTTTGATAAAATTACCATTTTGCCATTCTTATAAAAATTCAAATTTCTGGAGAGTTTTCTGGGTCTTACACTTAGTATTTTAAAAGCTTTTCTTAGAAGCGGTTTGAAAAATAGAAACCAAACAGATCCTTATTTTCTAATTTTAATGTTTTATGTGTTTCCTGTGTTTTTCAAAAAAAAAAAAAAGAAACTAGGAACTTCTTTGTTTTTCTTTATTCTTTTTGTTTTTCAGAACAAAAAAAAAAACAGTTTTCAAAAATTATTAACAAACAGGGGCTATGTTTTCAAAAGTTCTTTTAATTAAAACACCCTTGTAATTGATAAACTTTTTTTTTTAAAGCTTGGTAAAGACTCATACATTTGTATAGTAAATTTTATTGAAAGAATATCTTATAACTTTAAAAGAAAATTTAATATAAGATATTTCTCTTCAATACTTGATTGTAATGTAGATTGATGAATAATAATCGGCAAAGGTAAATGTATTTGTAATAATGCCGACTTTGGTGAACCACCAATAAACATAGGGAAAATGTTGAAACCATTTTCGACCGAGCTTGATTTATATTGTGTTTTTACATCTATTGCTTTGTATTATAATGTTATAATCTATTATGTTCTCATGGAACTTAGACCTCGTCCTTTCTTTATGCCAGAGCCGACCTTAACCCACTTGAGACCAAGTCTCATTGACAATTTATGTAGCGCCCCAAATCCAGGGTCAGATTGAAGCTACACATCGGCAGCGGAATACTCGTGAGTGTCGGGTGACTGACATCTTTCACAATCGACGGTCTCATTTGTCACGGGAGCTCTACCCCGAATCTGAGAACACATAAACTGTCCCAAGCAGTCAAATATAACTTGATTTATGATTTAAATGCGACCACTTGGGCCCATAAACAATACTCGATATACATACGACTATGAATCCAACTATATGATAGTTACAAGTTCATGTATTTTTACTCTTATACAATACATACATACATTAAACTTAAAAAGTATTAATACATGTATACATCAAAGTCACAACCCAGCTTTCTTTACAATCGCCGGCATCTGGGCGGAGCCGTCCCTCGCCGCGCTCCACTGTGCAGCAAATAATATCCCTCGACGGTGAGCTAATGCTCGATAGTGGAATCGCCTAGAGTGGGCTACTCGCCTAAGTACAGTGCAGTATTCGTGAAAAACGCAGCATTCAGTAGTACATAGATCTTACTTGAATGTCTACGCGACCAACTTCGGATCGAGTCCTCTGACTCCATCACACTCGCCTAAGCCTCGTAGAATTATTATTTTGTTAGTGACAACCCTCCGATGTATATCAATTGCAGGTACTCAGCGATTAATATATTATTTGTTTGTGGACACACCCTCCAGATGAATATCAATTGGGCGCTCAGGCAGTTGATGTTTTTCATTTGAACTACCTCTAGATAATTAATATTTTAAGTGACCCTAGAATGGATTTTTCTCTAGACTCATCTCATGCACTCACTCCTATAGTCCTAGGGTGTTCCAGTGCATATGGAATGCATGTATGCCAATTCCAATATAGTCTAATTCACATGTAAATATATAAACATGCATATATTTACAAAACAATCAATTCACACAATCATGTCATGCAAATTCTCATTTCATACATCAAAATTAGCTCACTTGGGCTAATGATTATCAAACCACAGTAATTTAATTTTAAATCCTTTCGACCAAACACATATTTTCACAAAAATATATTTTTTGAACATTGTTTAGAATAGTAAAACCACAGGTTAAAACATTCTTTCAAAGCCTGATTGCTCGGTTCCTTAGTGAACCGAGATTTCATAACGCTTTTAAGGCCTCATACAAACCAATACATGATTTATTGAATCATTCATCACACATTAACCCCGAACAAGTCAGGTAACAGCGTGCGGTTTGTTCGTGGAAGTACCATTATCAAGTATTTCGATTAGGTTTGGAGCCGTCGAGCTTTGACGTTCGAGGCGCCGATCAAGCGAAACATTAACATAGTACTTAAGCGAATAAAACTGTGGGAGAGCCCTACCTCCTCGGGTTTGAAACTCATAAATCCGGTACTTACCTTGAAGCCTTCTCCGCGTGGCGGTTCTCCACTCTTGTCCGAGAAGGCAGACGATCGGATGTATGGCTTTTAGAAGGAGAGAACCTCTCTCTCTAAAAACAGACTTCAAACCTCACTGTAAGTCTCTCCTTTCTTTCCCACGTTTTTCCCTTTTTAGCCTTTGGAGAAGACAATCACTATGCTTCTTTTGTCCTTTAGTGACTTAAACTTTTCTCTAAATGACCATTATGTCCCTTCATTTCCAGTTTGATGTCGACACTATCTCGACCATTATTTCATCATTTCTCTCTCATGCCACTTATGGCACATGATCGTGTTATATGTGACTTTCATCGCATCGAAAATGCGTTTCTGACACGACCGTGATGCCTCGAGAAGCGTGTAAATTCGAACTATCTCGGAATTCTGCGAAATTTCGTGCTAGCTAGATTTCACGAACGATTCTAGCGGTGCAATCTGTTTTTCGTCATCGAGATCTAGAGAATAAATTTTGGATTTTTAACGAAATTACAATTTTATGTCCGAAATTACGATTTTGCCCTTTTTTGAGGGTGGAATTTCTCGGGTCTTACAATTTATGTGTTTCTAGCTAGTTTATTATTTTATGTATATGATGGTAGTAATTGTATTCTTATTAGGGACGAAAATATCCAACAAATCGGCCGATATATCGGATATTGATACGATATAGGTAACCCAAAGTCCGTTGAAGAAAAAATCGAAGAAATATCGACAATATCACAAACATTTTGGGGATATATCGGAAAATATCGATATATCATCGAAATATCGAGCGTCCTCACCACATGATCGTGAAGGAGGATGTTATCGAAGAAATCAATAAAATATTGACAAAAAATTGGCAATATCGCTGATTTTTTGAAGAGAGGAAAAATAAAATGAGAAAAAGATGAGAGGGGAGAAGTTCACGGCTAGTGCTTAGAGAAAGGAATCTTTTGGATTTGTAGGGTTTAAGAGAAATCAATGGTGGAGATGGTGTTTGTAAAATATGGATGGTTTAGATTTAATCTTCTAAAAGGCCCAAATAGCCTCAAAAAATTAGATTTTTTATTTTTTATTATTTCAATTCCTCCATTCTTGTTTTACATGTACAATTGTTTAAAAATGAATTAGAGAAAGCATAATTTTTCTTAATATTATAAAAATCTAAATTCTTATTTGATATTAATTTAAAATATAGAATATTACAATAAAAAAGCGTGTAAAACCTATTTGCCTTAAATTTTTATTTTATATGGTATTTAGGTTTTGGTTTGGCTTAATAATATTATCTTTAAATGTAATGGTTGATATCAAAAATTATTTTTAGGTAGAATAAAAAATTAAATATATTTTCTATTTAATTAAAAAAACATCAATTTAATGTATCTAAAAATAGAAACCTTGATGTAAAAAATAAGCGAAATTATTTAATGACTATTGCAAAATCTATATATAAATTATTATAAATATTGTCTTTAACAGTATTTTATTTATTTATGTCATTTTATCTTTTTCAAAGTATTTTATCGATTTAATATTTTTGTTATTTTTGTTTTTAGATATTTAAGTAAAAATATCAGTGATATTTTATTGATATATCTGTAAAATCAAGTATGATTTAGCATATGTAGTTTAGCTCTTTAAGTTGATAATTATTGATGGGACCACATAAGGCCCACCTTTGTTTCTTAGAAATTATTAGGGGAAAAAAAAAACATATGAAAAAATATTTTCTTTTGGATGACAGGGAAAGTATGAAGAAAAAAAATTTCAAAGAAAATATGAAGAAAATTATAGTTCTATTTTCCCTACTTTTTTTTTACAAAATTAATGAGGAAAATTAAAAAAAAAAAAAAAGGAAATTATTTTGTACCTAAATGTATGTTATTTGATTACCAATTATATATATGTGTCTTTGGTGGTATAGTGCCTTTCTCTTGTTGGAAGAGTTATTACGGATCGGGCCGCCAAGTTGGATAAATGCGGTTTCTTTGATGAGTAGGGAGTTAGGCAATGACCCCAGCGAAAGAGTGGGGCTTCAGGATTCACTGCAAGAGTGGAGGAGCCCATGTGGTGGTTTGCAGCGTAACACCTTAGCCTCTTTGGTGGAAGGATTCTGACTGAGCATCGGGCCCCAATAGCGCTATCCAGTCACTCTCAATCCAACAACCATATTTTGGCACACAGGGCGACAATGGATAGGATTTTAGATTTGTCGCTTATTTAATTTATTATTTATATCCTCATTCCCATCAAATTTAGATTTTTTTTAATCCCAAAATTCATCTTTTTTTTTTTTTATTTGCAAACTTTGTAATCAACAAAAAGGATCGTGTCTCTTAACGCTTTCCTAAATTCCACAGAAAGCACAATTGAGATATATAAACAAACATACTTGAACACTCCCCATTACAAGACATAGGACATACATAATAGATATAGACACAGATGGCTCTTCGTAAGTCCTTGAGCTCCTAGTCTACAATGTCAGTGCTAAGCCTCATTGGTTGAAACTTATTCATAATGTCAATAATTATTTATATTATGTTTTATTCCAACACTTGAGTAATGACAATTATGAAAACACTTCTACAAATTATTGCCAAACAGACTCTAAATTAACTCAAACATTTATTTATTTGACTCATATATATATATATATATATATATATATATATATATAAACCTATGGAAAGAATAAAATAAAATTCAAATTATATTTATAAAATTCGATGAGACAAATAGGACATGGTTGATAAAAACAACAGGTGATGAGCGGTTAGTAGTTATAGTAGTAGTAATAGTACTAGTCTGGAACAAGTTTACATACAAGGGGTAATTTCGGCAATCCATAAAAACTTTTTTATATTCGGAAAGAGAAACACTAAAAGTCCACACATTCAACGGTCAAGATCTTTATTTGCTGTAAGTCACATGGGCACGTGATCATCCGCGCTTAGCCTTTTTCTGTTAAAATATGAAGATGGGTGGGGGGGGGCATGCAGCGCATAATTGGAACCCCTACTGTATCACCGTAGACCATAATTGGCGTGGCGTGGCGTGGACTAATATATTGTTACTGAACCTCAGTTTTAACCAATGTGAGTGCTCCTAGATCTGCTGTCGATATTTGTTGGGGGGAGGCGTGCGTAGCATGCGATTGAAGGATGTTGTAATCGATGATTCTTATTCGGCTTTATCATACAGGCCTTAAGTGATTGCTCCAGTGCAGAACTGGCTAACACAGATACTTGTTCATGAGGCTCTCTGCAAAGTAAAACAAAAGTTGTGCCTTTTTTAGAGATTCTAAGTCATCCCACATCGGATACAAATAAAAGGAAATAAATATTTAAAATACATAGACTAAAAGATTGATATTACCGAGCCTAGTAATGTGGGCTTGTAACTCGAGTGAGGGTCATAATGTGATTGGAGATTGGTTTCTTTGAGCAGGTAGGGCTTGATGGGGGCCAAATCATCTGGTTTGCCTATTCCAAGTAAGAATGTCCGGAACGCGGCCCTCCACTCTCGAGAGAATGAAGCGAGAACCCTTGAGTTGAATCATCTGGTTTGCCCGTTCCAAGTAGGGAGTTGAGCTTGGCGGCCTGGGCCCGAGCCTTCAAGTTCCTAAAGTGGTGAAGGACACTGCTCTGTGAGACTGGTTTCTGGGCCCACTCTCAATCCAACAATTAGGGTATAAAAAATGTGGTTGTTGGATTGAGAGTGGGGACCGACTCTATGTCCTTCCCGCAGAAGAGAGGCGGGAGGTGATGCGGCTGCAGTGAAACCGATCTCTCGCGAGCCCCGGTGTCCTCCACTCTTTGTAGGAACCGGGGCTGGGGCCCGGCTGCCCAGCTGGCTCCACTGCTTCAGCGGACAAACCGGTGGGCAGCTGAGGGTTGCATTTCTGTCAGCCAGTCGAGAGAGGTGGGAAGTGTTTCCCTCGAGCTTTAGGAACTTGGAAGCCCACTCTCTTTCGAGAGGGCGCGAAAGCTAATCCTCTTTGAATGGGCAAACCAAAATGATCAGAGCTTGAAGGGTTCGATACGTAATCCTTCCATCGAGAGGAAGCGGTAGGGTTTCCTTCCTCGACTTTAGGAACTTGAAAAGCGAGCTACTCTCTTTCGAAAGTGGAGAGAGGCCCTTGGCTTGGAGCTCCTCGCCCAAACGGATCGCTTTCGAATGATTTGTTCCCAATCAAGCCACTATCTGCTCAAGAAACCAACCTCGACCACATTATGGCCCTCATAATTTCCTGACCCACGTTACTAGGCTCGCGATATCAATCTTAGCTATGTATTTTAAATATTTATTCGCACCTGTTGTTTAGATGTGGGACGACTTAGAATCGCTAAAAAAGGCACAACTTTTGTTTTACTTTGTAAAGAGCCTCATGAACAAGACTAAGCAGCTAAGCCCAAGCTAGGAGCACCACTTGCGTCTGATAAAGCTGGAATAAGGCAAATCATCGGCTACAACATCCTCAAATATCAGATAGGTGTAGACTAGGAGCCCAAGCTACGCTACGCATGCTTCCCCAACAAATATCATATAGGTGTAGACTAGGAGCCCAAGCTACGCTACGCATGCTTCCCCAACAAATATCAGATAGGTGTAGACTAGGAGCACTGACATTGGTTAAAACTGAGGTTCAGTAATAATATATCGGTCACGCCATGCCACGCCAATTATGGGATACAGATACGGTAGGGGTTCAATTATGCGCTCCGCCAGGCATGACATTGAGGGTTAAAATTTTAAATTTCCTTCAAGAAAAGGAACAAAGTTTAGGAAAGAAAACACAAAAGAGGTTAAAAAAAAACATCCATTATTATCAAATAAATTTTCTGAATCACAGCTAGAAAAACCAAGTCGAAGAAAGAAAATTAAATATCCATAATAAATTTATATATATATATATATATATATATATATTTATTTATTTATTTTGGATTAGAGAAGCAAAATGAAGTAAAGAAAAATGAAGAAAAAAAGGAGACGTTGCCTGTTTCACCATTTACGATTTAAGAATTTAAGCAGATGGGAGAGCATAGCAAAGATCCTGTAGCCTCGTTTAATACTGATGAATTAGAGGTGGCTGAAATTTTAGGCCAATTTTCTGAGCTTGCTATACAGAATGAATACGGAGATCGTGTTCCAACATGAGGATGTAAAAAACCAAGAAATGTAAGCCCATCAAATCCCCCTTCTCTATCTTCCTCAACTTCTTCATCTTCTGGTGATGATCTCCCTAGTCCCTATCAATGTCGATCCTCCACCCTTCAACCAGTTCATTCCAAGATTAAGGTAAGTAAAGATTTTTTTCGCTATTTTTCTATGATTTTTTTCTAATGTAGTTATGTAAGTAATGAGCCAGTTGAATATTCCAATTAAACTGTTTATCTAATGTAGTTGTTTTTAATGTATTTGTACAGACTGAGGACGAGGATCAACTTTGAAGTGTGTGGAGTTGACCAAGTGTAGAGCATGATTAACTAAAACCAGGTTGTTATTTACAGTTGATTCAGACTTTTCCATTTCTTGACTGCAACTCTGCAACTCAACAACTCACTGGTTCCTTCATATCACCACCACAACTCACCGTTCAATACTATCAGTCAAAGGGAATCAAATCAGCTTTGGAGGATTTCTTTGAAATAGAAATTACAAATTTTACGTGGTTTTCTGCTAACCACTCAGATACCCAATGCCCAATGCCAAAACCCCATCTCGTTTTCTCGTTTTTTTGCCTCTTTCCCTCTGTTCAATCACATTAGCATCAGTGCCTTCTACAGTTTGAGAGAAAAGTATATAAAATTTAAAAAATTAAATAAAATTAATATCCACCAAGACTTATCCTTCGATATTCAATCTCTCACGGTTGCCTTTTCTTATCAAACAAGAATCTTTTATGTAAATGATGAAATAATTTTCTTTTCTTAACATCCGACATACTCATCCCATTAAAAGAAAATTTGAGACAAACTAATTGAATTATGTGTACTATTCTAGCTTATCTTATATATAAATAAATCATCTGAGTAATAATATATTTTTGAAAACTATTTTAGAAAATTTAAAAAATACAAATAAATAAACCGTTAATCATTTTTAAAATATATTATTGATGACAAAAAGCAGGAACCAAGTGCGGAGTTCTCTGGGTTTAATTTTACTAATTAGAATCTTATAAAAAATATAAAAATTATTATAAAAATATAAATTTATCTCTTATATATTTAAAAATTATTTAAAATTTTTAGAATTTAGAATGTTTAAAATCATTTATGACTAAACATTTATATTTTTTTTTTTTTTTCCAATTACAATATTTTTAATGTAAGTTTTCAAAAGATTTCATAGTTTTATAGTCCAACATGAAGGTGAGATGGATTTGAAGGATCTTTCTTTATCTGAGTCACTTTATATTCTGTCTTTTAATTTATTAAGAGTTGTTTGATAGTAATTTTAGTAATTGTTTTTAATGTAAAAAAAGCATTCTTAAAAAAAAAAAAAAGTATTAGTAGCTCTTATCTCTGGAAACCCTAACCACAATTCTCTTTGTTCTTTAGTTCAACCTTATTCGCTAGAAAGAAGGGGTGGTTTTTTTAGGTAAGTTTGACTACCAAAATCTTGAATCTTTAATACTAATATCTTCTTTGGTTAGAAAATATATATTTGATTTCGTAAGAACTTCCCAAAATAATTAATCGCATAATAGCGTAGCCCCGTCCGAGAGGTGTGCGGTACGATGGCAAATGAGGGCGCATATGTGTCTAAGATTTTCTTAATTATTTAAGTGCCATTGTAATATTTTTTGAAAGTAGTTTTTAAGAAGTTGAAATTGTGAAATATTAATTAAAGTTGAACCAAATTTGCCTTTGATAAAGTAAGATTTGTAATTTTCAAGGAGATGAAGGTCATAATAAAAGAAGATTGTATGCTATTTTAAAATAACAAATTTATGGTACAAATAAGATGCTTAGTTTGAGGATAACTTGTAATTAAAGGAAAGTTGTTAATATAAAGGGAGTGAGACAAACAAATCTCATTTTTGGTCTCACATAGAAGGCTCCACGGTTGGGGAGAAAGAAAAGGGAGAAGAGAAGGAAAGAGAAGAAGAAGAAGAGGAAAGAGAAAGAGGAATGAGGAAAATTTCCAGGTATGTTTTTCCATGGAATCTTGTGTATTTTTGGATTTTAGTATGGATTAGTGGTTGTAGTATGAATTCTTGGGATTTTTACCTAGGGTTTGGTTATAAGAAGTTAAATGTAGGATTCTAATAAACGATATAAGTGTGGTGGAGTTGTTTTGGGGTAAATTCCATGTGTTGGTTTGAGGAATGGTTGTAAAAAGGAGAATGTTGGGTTTTTAAAGGAAATGCTGTCAAAATTTTGTAAAACCCCTGTTCTTGTTTTTGCTATAGATTAAGTTATAATCATCCAAATGAATTGATTCCAATTGATAAAGAACCATAAGAGATAGGGTTAAAAATGTATAGAAGGGACCAAGGGAAAATTGTAGCTCTAAGGCTCCCAAATACGGACTGAAAGGTGAGCTCGTGTAGCTCATTGGTTATGCTCTGTTTTGGGTATTGTTGTAGTGTTTTGGCCATAAGTGGAGTTTCACTCATCCAAATTAGTGATTAAAAATTATGGGTAAAAATAGAATTCCCTAAGGAATAATTTATTTGAAGGAAGTGCATGCAAATTGTAACCCCAAAGTGCCTAGAAATTTTTCAAAGTGGTATGTGCAAATTTTATTATACGAATTGAGTAATCTAGATGTAAAATACAACCTTGAGTTTGATAGGGGTAAATTAGGTGATTCCAATTGGAGAAGAAGTATAGAATATAGATTCAAATGAGTGAAGAAACCATTTCCAATTTATGGAGTTAGGACCCCCAGAAATCCAAGGATAACATTAGGTGATTCAGTGAGCTAACCAATTTGGCATCAAAAATGTGTTGTAACTTGTGTTATGTGGTTGAGGCCTTAGAGAAGGAATTTTAAATTGAAAATTTAAAGAGATGTCATTGGATATATAAATGACTGATCTGGAGAGTTTCATAATTTTTGAAGACCGTTTGAATAATTTTTGGGTAATAAAGTCCAGAGAGTACTGTTGGAAAAAAAAGTTGCCGAAATGAGTGGTTTTTTTTGTTAGGGGCTTTTTGGTGCTCAAGGGTAATTTGTTCATTTGGCTGTATATGAATGTTGTGTGACCCTAAAGTGACTTGCATGTGAAGTACGTTAAGTTTTACGCTATACGCAGGCGATTAATGTTTTCGCCGTGTTAGTTTTGAGTGTGTAAGAAATTTGCAAAAAAGAAAAGGTGGGAAAGTTGTGGAGTCATGCTCAAGTTTTGGTAAACAAAAAGGTAAGTGTTCTAAACCTATTTTTCAAATACTAGTGTATTATTATAAACTGTTTTACGCTGGTATTTAATGGTTTTGATTATAAATCATATTTTAAAGCAAGCAAGCAATGAGTTTTAGTAAGCAAACAATGATTTTGAATTACCAAACCATATTTCAAGCAAACAATGGTTTGAATTGTTAAACCATGTTTCAGCGAAGCAAAAACAAACAAGCAAAGTATATTTTATAAAAGCGGTACCAAAAATCAGTTTTAAGCAAGTATACGGTCGGTATTCCGTGTCTGCGTGCGGTGGTGTTAGAGGACATCATTTCATGCATTTTAAATTTGGCAGTCGACAAACTTAGTTCATGCATTATGGCATTTAAAGGGGACCGTGTACGTCTTTGGAGTATAGGGTTAAGCGCTAGCTATTATATCATTGGCGTAGACCAGGTTTTTCTGTTGGAAAGGTGATGTGGGCCAAGGCCCTTCCGCATCGTGATACATGGACCCAAGTCCTTCCACCGGCACGGTTGAAGCCTAGGCTCCCGTGTTTACTAGGGTACAGCAAGCAAGAAAGACCTCCAGTGGTTGATCTTGATTTATAAGCATTTTTCATACATTTTAAAAATCAACCACTGGTAAGCAAGCTGGCATTTTATTAAAAGTTTTTAGAAACTTTTACAACAAAAGCAAGCAAATAGTTTCTGAAAAGTTTTAGAAACTTTTAAAGCAAGCAAGCAAGCATTTTATGAAAAGTTTTTAGAAACTTTACGGCCAAAACAAGCAAATAGTTTTAAGAAAGTTTTAAAACTTTTAAGCAAGCAAACAAGCAAGCATAGTATGAAAGTTTTAGAAACTTTTCACGACGTAAAGCAAGGATGCGAAAATGTCTTGTAAAATATAGTTTCTGAGTTTGGGGATATTTTCGAGAAAAAGAAAGAATTTTATAAAGCATACACTCAGGCTTGCTTGGCTCATTATTTTCCTATTTTAAAAACTATTTTCCGATCTGAGCACGTCGGACCATTTAGGGCATATTAAGTTCTCGACTTCTAGTATAAGTGTTGTATTAAATAACTTGTGTAAGAAAATACTTTGAATTTGTATAGTTGAGCATATGTATGTACATTGTAGCGCCCCAAGCCAGGAAGTCAGTTGACAACCGTCGACGGAGATATTCGTGGACGTCGGGTAACTTAGACACCACTCACGAAAATCGGAATAAGGGAATCTCCCTTTGTACGGGAGAGCTCTACCAAGGTGGAAAACTGTCCCAATAATCTTAATGACCACATAGGGTCCACATGCGAGTAAAATAATGGCCACTTGGAGGCTTTGCATCAATACTCTCAAAATACATCAACTATCTACATGGATTCGAGAGTTAATAAATTACTCTTATACAACATATATTAAACCTTAGAATTTTAATACATGTATACAACAATATCAAAGCCACAAGTCGGCTTTCTTCTAACACGCGGCCTCTAGTGAGTGTCGCCTTCCTGATCGCTCCCTGTACCTGAAATGGTGATCCCTCGACATGGTGAGCAAAGCCCAGTAGAGATAATTTCCTACATGGGTTCTTTCACTGCACAAGTCTTGCGTATTGCCAATGACAATCGTTAAGCGATTTCACTTGAACCTACCGAATGTCTACATGCCCAAACCCACCTCCGAGTCATCACGACTCCTCACATATACCTAAGCCGAATCACGGTAAAATATCCGATTTTCAAAACAAAGCTTTTTTGTTCTTGAAAACACACTCTGAGTTGGTAAAATATTGGACAACCCTCGGCGAATATATTTGGATAACCCTAGAAACAATTCTGGAGCCCTCGGCGTGAATTGTTGGACAAATCCCAACACAATTCTCCGGAGAAAATCTTAGTCGAAATTCCTTTTACAAACATTTTTTATTTTGTTTCATTTCATGTCATGCACTCGCGCCTGTGCAGAATTTGTACATATGGAATGCATTATTCATAATTCAAATAATTTATGCTAATACAATTCACATGCATATATTAACATAATTTACTCACAACAATCATATTATTCAATTTCACATCAATAACACAAAATTAGCTTACATGGGCTAATTAGCAAACCTGGCTTGATTCATTTTGAATCACTTACAAAACATTTTCACGAAAATCCACGCGTCACTATTCACATGAATAGTGAAACCCTCGGAATTCTTTGTTCCGCGGCCACAAATTTGGGATTTTTCTTTACTCGGTTCAAAGGTTTTGAGGCCAGAGATTCTGGCTAAATCAAGCCTTAAAATATCCACCCCAACCATAAACATGACTCTTAGCCAAGAATAAACCAAGTAGGAAAGATCCACTACCTCTTTGGAGTTAATCGAACTCAACTAAATCGAGTGTCCATAACGTAGCGCGCCGCATCGGCAGCTTACTTCTTGCTCAGGTTGAGCGAAGCGGTCAGAGATAAGTAGGAAATCTAGAGAGAAGGAGCTCTCTCTCTCTAGGTTTCAAAAACTCAAGCTCCTGCCACTTCTGTTTTCAACTTCATCCTGGACGTTTTCTCCTTTCCATTTGAGAAGACAACTATTCGTATTTTGTCTTATTCAGTGCTTGATTCAAAAATTCTACTTATGTCCCCTCTTTTATTTTGACACTTGGCACTATCTAGGCTAGTCATTTCCATCCCTCTCTAATCTTGCAGCATGTGCAACAAGGTACGTATGACAGGTGACTTTTGTCACATCACATGTCTCTCAAACTACGTTTTTGGGCACTCGACCTTTCGGTGCCTCAGCGGTCGAAACCAAAGACATCTCGGAATTCGACGAAGTCGGCGTGGTAGCTAGATTTGTGAAGGCGATTCAACGGTGAAATCCATTTAGTCATCACTAGCCTCGGTCTTGCGTTGCCTGACCTGATCGGTATCCACGAATGCATTGGTCCCTCTGGAAGGTCGTGGTCATCGGCGCCGATACATCGATCCACTTTACGCGAAATTTGAATAAGGTGTACCTCGAACATGGAAGCGTGAAATACCTCGTGGACGACATGCTTTGGGCGGTGAAAGCCAGCAGTGCCGCTACGGTGCCTACCCTCTCGAGTATCTCGAAGGGCCCAATGAACCTCGGCGATAGCTACCTTGCTGCAGGGCACGACCACTCCTCCTCTTAGGCATCACCTTGAGGACGTGATCTCGATACCTCGAGACTCTAAGGGTCGGCGTCGTACATCTATAACTCTTAGGCTGGCCGTGAAGGCTTATTTATCGTATCAAGCTCACCTTCTCGGAGGTGTCTCTAATCAAATCGGGACCGGTGATGGAGCTCTCTCCACCTCGGTCCGACATATGATGACACTGCATGGCCTCCCGTACAATGCCTCATATGGTGCCATCGTATACTCTTCCCGATAAGCTGTTGTTGTAAGCGAATTCCCTGTAAGTAAATGCTCTTCCATTTACCCTTATGATCCGGGGTATACTCGCGGCATGTCCTCTAACGCCTATATAGTCCTCCTACGGTGACCATGCGTACGTGGGTGGAAGCGTACTCATGGTGTGGGTATTGTCCATAGCCTTTTGGAAACTCTTCAAAAGTGCGCAGTAAACCTCGGGGTCTCTATCGACCTTTATGGATGCGAGAGGTATTCCATGTGGCCAGGACTATCTCGGATAGTACAACATGAAGAATCTCTCGATGTGAAGGTCAAATCGCCTGGTAGAAAATGTGCCGACCGTGAGCAGTCAGCTATCACCCACGTATCGTATCATGTCCTTGCGATTGTCGGTGGTAGTGGGTCACAAAATCCATTGTGGCGTGCTCCCAATTCCACTCGGCCACCTCCGATGGTGAAGTAGCCACTGTTGGCCACGGTGCTTTCAGCCTTAACTCTTGACACATGAGACATCGTCGACGAAGTCCTACGTGTCTTCATCACTTCTGGCCGTCTTGGCCCGGCGAAGAAGATCTGGTACATCTTCATGCCACTGAATACGACAAGTCGAGAGGTGAACTCATGGAATCTCCTCTCTCAAATGGGTCATACGAGACCACTACCCGTCCTCTATCTTTAAAAGACTACCATCTCGTGAATGGTCGACCCTCGTCACTGTGCTGTTTATTACTCGGTCACGATGGACACTATCTCGCGTCTGCCCTTGGGACTCAATTACTGCTCCAACGAGCGGTGTAGCTACTAAACTCCTCAAACGTACCACCCGAGCTTGCTCATGATGCTATGTGCGTCCCGTAGTCTCGAGCATCTTCTCGGGAAGGTATCTTGTGATGCTCCCCGTGACTTCAGGCGAGTGCATCCGTGCCACATTTGCCTTACCAGGATGGTAATGCAAAGTGAAGTCATAATCCTCTAGGAACTCTATCCATCTGCGTTGCCTCATGTTGAGGTCCCACTGCGTGAAGATATACTTCAGACTTTTGTGGTCTGAGTACACCTCGAACTCCTCACCATATAAGTAGTGACACCAAATCTTCAAGGCGAAGACTACGGCCATCAACTCCATGTCGAGTGTGGGGTAATTCTACTCATGATTCTTTAACTGATAGGAACTATAAGCTACTACCCTCTCGGGCTGCATCAAAACACATCCTAGTCCGGCCCTCGAGGCATCACAATACACTGTGTACCCTTGTCCCCTGTCCGGGACTATCAAGATAGGAGCTGAAGTAAGCCTCCTTTTCAACTCCTAGAATGCCTTCTCGCATCGATCATCCCAATCAAACGGCCTCCTTAGAAATTGATCTCGTCATAGGTCGCGCTAATCGGAGAAATCCTCAATGAATCTCTGTAGTACTGACCCGATCGAAACTCATTATCTCGAAGACGGACTTGGCCTCTCCCGACTCATCCGACCTCGACCTTCTTTCGGGATTTCTTGACACGCTTGATCTTTGACACCACGTGTCTAAAATCTCACGTTAGTAAGCGAAACTTCGCACTTCTTGAACTTGGCGTATAGGCGATGATCTCTCGGCAAGCGTAATACAATCCTCGAATGATACTCATGCTCCCTCTGGCCCGAGAGTAGATCGAAAATGTCATCGTTTACGACAAATGATCTAGATAGGGTTAGAATACCTATGCATGAGGTCCATGAATCTGCGTAGCATATTCGTCAATCAAATGGCATCCGCTGTAAACTCCAAAGTGCCCAGTAACGCATCTGAACACTGTCTTAGGGATATCTATCTCCCACAACCCTCCAGCTGATGGTAACCGGTCTGAAGGTACATTTTAGATGAACTCGCGTTCCTCTCGACTAATCGAACAAATCATCCAATCCTGGCGATGAGTGCGGATTCTTGATCGTAACCCTATTTAACTGTCTGTAATCGATGCACAGTCGAAGGATCTTGTCCTTCTTCTTCACAAAACGAGCAGGGCGCCCCATGGTGAAGTGCTCGGTCCCAATGAACCCCCTTGTCTAGTAGCTCTTGTATTTGGACTGCGAGTTCTGCTGACTCATTTGGTGCTATCCTATTCGGGTCATAGGATGGGCGAAGTACGAGGTGTAACTCGTCACAAAAGTCTACAACCCTCTGGGAAATCCAGATAGCTCATCAGGAAGAAACATCCTCATACTCGCGGGACTACTCGAGGTAGATGTAAGTCAGGTCTCACCTCGTCCTCGAGTGGGCTTGCTTTGCTTGACCCACCCAGTATCCACGACACGGACTGCGTACAGCATGCGGGGGAAAATATCATGCATCCCACGAAATACAACACAGTACCATCTGCGTGTGACGTGGCGCCTCCCTGCGCTCTGATCGATGACTACCGTAAGCTATCAGCGATCCATCCCGAGGATAACGTCGAACTCGACATGTCCGTGATCCTCGGGTCGATGTGAGTAGAATCCACGAGATCTCTAACTCGCCAACCCGACATATCATCCACTATTCTCACCCTAATCCCTAGAGGAGAACTCACATACAAAGTGCTTCCAAGGCCTCAACCTGCAAGCTAACTCTATCCTGACTAATGCAGCCCGACTGAATGAATGTGACCTTACCGTAATCAAAATAGCACTCTTGCCCTTAGGCGAGATATAAAACGTACCTGTATAAGCGGGCGTCTGCTAACTTCGGCCGGTGGTGTGATAAGCGTAGACACGCCCGCCAGACGCCGGCGTCCACGCACGTGGGCCTCGTCCTGCTGCCTCGGCCATAACTTGGCCTCTTTGGCCTACGTATGTGGGGTGCAGTGCAGCTCCACTGAAACTAATCTTTTGGCCCCTACGGCTTTGTCTTGGTCTGGAGGGATGCGTATCCTCTCTTGTCCTCACCCGTGACCAGGACTCTGTCCGAAACCTTAGGATCCTTGTCTCTGGGGGCAATCCCTCCTCATGTGTCCAGGCTGCTGGCAATGATAGCACACCATCTGCCCAGCCTGACCGGCAACCCTGATCTGTCCCTGGCCTGAATGGCTAACCCTGGAACCCTCGTGAACTAGAAGCCCTCTACTTCTTTCGAGGCGGAAGAAGGCCGACTCTCCTTCACATTTGCTCGCAACACCCAGCATCAGAGAGTGCTCAGGAGCATCTCGATATCTCTTTCTATGGTGGTACATCCGACCATGGAGTCCGTGTCACGTGGCCCGAATCTCTGATCACATACGAATGGAATGACTTGGCCCATTCTCGAATCTCGGCTTTGGCCATATCTGTAGCTCACGTATTAGTCATCAATAGCCAGAGTGCTCAGTGATCTAACCACATGCTCATCAGTCATAGTCCCTTTGCTTGACTCTAGGAACTCCCCGAGCCTTGGCGGCGAGGCGATGTGGAAATACTTACCCGTGAAGGCGATCACGGAAATTTTTCCCATGTCATTGCCTCTAGGTCTCTAGAGGTCTTTGCCCGATTCCACCATATGACCTCACCCTCCATTTGGAACTGACTAGTCTAATCCCCAGTTTATTATCGAGTAATCTGTAGCCTATAACACCTTCTTGACCTACATGAACCAATGGTGCCGCCATATCGGATCCTCCTCTCCCCTGTGAATGTCCCGGAGGATGATGTGCCACAAACCTGCGGAGGTTACTCGGACCTCCACCCAGTTTTCCTTTGCCTTTGTGCAATGCGGCCCTTGATACCTACGACCTCAACAAAAGCTTTCGCTGGTCAAACAACGGTGGTGCTTGGCTAGCACCTCGTGAACGACCTCGTCCTCGCCCAGCCCGGTAGCCATCTACACATGTCAAATGACAAGTTAATTCTAATCACGGTATCTCTGAAGGGCATAAACACGGCCAAGAGACACTATACATACAACAAACATTTCATACACAATGTCTATGCATTCATAGTGTCTGAGGCCATAATTTCATATATTAAATCATAAGCAACAAAATAATTTAATTTTAGAAAATTTTCATTTTAAAAGATTTTTATTTTATTTTATTTTTTTCATTGTTCGACTCTTTGGAAACCACCAAAAATATATATATATATATATATATATATATATATATATATATATATATATATATATATATATATATATATATATATATATATATATATATATATATATATATATATTTTTCATTGTCAGTATAACCAAATAAATTTGTAAAATTTATTTTATTCATTTTTTTTCCAATTTTACACACTGTAAAACCTTAGAAAAAAATTTCTTCTCATCATTTTTTTTTCCGTTCAATTCTGGATCATTTTGTCCAAAATTTCTCGAACACCTAAGGTTACATTTTCTTGACCCTAGTGTTCAACATATTTCCTATGCTATTCACCAAGCATACAATTCACACCATTCATAACACAATCACACATCACCGCAACAATCAGCCGAGTGCACAGAGATGCATTGATCAACAGTGCCCATCAAGTCCTAGGTAATCGCTACCTAACCTTGACACTAAACTGCAGGTATTTATAAACTGGAAGCTCACGATATAGGCATGGCCCAAAGCAGGAGTTCGTTTTGACAGCCGTCGGCAGCGGAATATTAGGACGTCGGGTAACGCACACCACTCTCACGAAGTGGGCGAGTCTCCTTTGTATGGGGAGCTCTACCTAAGGTGCAAAACCTGTCCCAATAATCAACAATGACCACATAGGGTTCACATGCGAGTAAAATAATGGCCACTTGGGCCCCTGCATCAATACTCACAAAATACATCAGCCCATCCTACATGGTTGAAGTTAATAAATTACTCTTATACAACATATATTAAACCTTAGAATTTTAATACATGTATACAAGCAATATCAAAGCCCTGATCGGCTTTCTTCTAGCTCACGTGGCCTACAATAGGTCACGCCTTCCGTCGCTCCTGTGCACAGGGAGAATGGTGATCCCTCGCGGGAGTGAGCAAAGCCCGATGAGATAATTTCCTACATGGGTTGCCTCCCCACCTAAGTGCACATGTTATGGCAAACAATCACATTCAAGCGTTTCATGAACCCTCTGATAATGTCTACATGCCCCGAACCCGTGTCCGAGTCCTCAAGCCCCTCACATATGCACAAACCAAGAATAAGTAAAATATCAGTTCAAAACAAAAGCTTTTTGTTCTTGAAAACACCTCTGCAGTTGGTAAAATATTGAACAACCCTCAGCGAATCACATTTGGATAACCCTCAAAGCAATTCATGGAGCCTCTCGTGAATTGTTGGGCGATCTCAAACAAATTCTCAGGAAAATCTTGAAGTCAGAAATTCCTTTCACAAACATTTTCATTTTGTTTCATTTCATGTCATGCACTCACACCTAATATTCTAGGCTGCCCCGGTGCATATGGAATGCATTATGCTAATTCCAAATAATTTATGCTAATACAATTCACATGCATTGTAATTCCTCCGCGACAATCATGTTGTGCAGCGGCGCCCCGAATCCGGTCAGTTGACTGCAGTCGACCGCGGAAACTTGTGAATGTCGGGTGACGGGCATCTCTTCATGAAAATCGGGAAGTGAGTCTCCTTTGTACGGGAGCTCTGCCCCAGATACATCCACTGTCTAATCGACATTCCATGAGTAAAGCGGCCTCTTGGGCCCGTAAACCAATACTCATCACAATATATAATATGTCATCGAGCTATATCCATCGTTTTCAAGAGTTAATAAATGACTCTTATACACAACATATATTAAAATTCTAAAGTCCCAATACATGTATAATACGTATTATTCATGGCCAAAAGTACCAATCAAACTTTCTTAAGCGGCCTCTATGTGGCCGATCTCCTCGTCTTTGCTCCTTGTACTGTAAAATAATATCCCTCGGCCAGTGGGCTAATTAACCGAGTGGTGGAATCACCCTAAGTAGGCTACTCTCCACTGAAAGATTACCGTCTGATGCTTTCGATGAAAACATACATTGAGTAAGTGCGTGATCTGCTTGAATATCTAAGCGATCATCTCATTACCAGAGTCCTCTGCAAGATCCTCGCACTTGCCTAAGCCACGTGTAGGGAGCCCTTATTTTTATTTGTTTTGTGGACAACCCTTCGATGGATATATCAATTGGCGAGTCTCAGACGATTGATATTGTGTGTATGGACCACCCTCGTGTATATCAATTGGGCGACTCTCGACGATTGATATTTTATTTTTTATATGGACTACCCTCAGATCCATTTATTATTTTTAGACAACCTATAAAAACCATTCTCTCGAATCACCTCATGCCTCACTCCTATTGTCCTAGAATTCTTAAATTGCATATGGAATGCATAATGCCAAATTCATTCAGTTAAATAACACGTACAAATATATAATCATGCATATACTCACATAATTTTAAATCCTGGAAACATGTTGTATAATTCACATTTCCATACATCAAAATTAGCTCATGGGCTAATGATCAAACAGCGATTCGACTTGAATTACTCGACTAAACACATTATTTCACACAAATTATTTGTGAACATTCTAGGGAATAGTGAAACCCTCGAGTTACTATTCGGCAAATCACCAATCATGTCAGTTCACTTAGTGAACCCGACTTTCATAACCCGTTTCGACCTTTTTCACGTAAGCACACATTAACACATGATTGCACAACTAGCAACCCAATTCAGCGTGGGCCACGATCCACGAATTGTCACATGGGTTTCAAAATCCAACACCTTGGTTCCAGATTTGGAGCAGGTGCTGACCTCTCACGGCCTCATTCAATAAACACATTAACAAAGTACTTAAATAAAGGCTAAACCCAAGTAGGGGAGAAACCTAACTCACGAGTTTGTCAAAACTCCAAGAAATCGGTGCCCACACGTTGTCCTCGCCGCGTAGAACAACTTTCCTTCTTGCCCCGAAGAATTCCGACGGTCGGATCTCCTACAATCCTAGAGAGAAGGTGGACGTTCTCTCACTAAACCCATAAAAATGGCTACTGCATCCCCTCTCCCACGTTTTGGCTCTCCTTTTTCCATTTGTAAGAGACGACACTATTGAGTGTTTTGTCTCATTATCATTTAATCAAATTCAAAATGACCATTTTGTCCGCTATTTCAGTTTGACATTAGCTATCTCGGCCGTCCATTTTTCATCATTTTCTCTACTCATGCCACTTATGGCACATAAGTACGTGTTATATGTGACTTTTGTAGCATCGAAAATCGTTTTACGGCACGTAGCGATGCCTCGGCGATGTCAACTCCGTATCCGGGTCGACGTGCTAGCTAGATTTAGCGAGGCGATTCACTCGGTGAAATCCGTTTTGTTATCCGAGATCGGAAGAATAGAATTTGGATTTTTAGCAAAATTACGATTTGCAAAAATTACGATTTTGCCCTTATTCCAGAAATTGGAATTTCTCTGGTCTTACATTCTCCCTCGCAAGGAATTTGTGATACGAAATTCTAGACAATCTAATCACTCACATGCATATGCAACGTGCACTCTACCATGCATGTAGTCATTTAAATCTCGAATGACTAAACCCACGTACCTTCATCCTAAGCGAAGGGATAGGTAGCCCGCGCTCGTCCTCGGCTCCCACATTGACTCCTCCACTCCATAGTGCGCCATAGCACCCTCACTAGCCTCATGGTCTTGCGTCGCCAAACGATCCACGGCTATCAAAATACTGTGGTCCCTCCTCAGAGTCCCTCGGTTTCAACTCGTCACATTGATCCACCACGTAGGCTCGATCGTTATACTTAAGACATGGGCGTGAAAAACCTTGTGGACACGACATGTTGAAGCGATAGCATGTGATGCGCAATAGTGCCTACCCTCTCAAATATCTCGAAAGGTCTAATAAACCTCGGCGATAACTTTCCTCGCTTACCGAACCTGACCACTCATCTCTTAGGCATCACCTTGAAGGCGTGATCTGACCTCGAACTCTAAGGGTCGACGTAGCACATCAGCATAGCTCTTAGCAGGCTCGGCCGTGAGGAGAAGGCTTATTTGGCCATTATCAAGCTCACCTTCTCGGAGGTGTCTCTAATCGGATCGGGGACCGTGTTTCTCTCGCCTCGGTCGCCTCTTATTTCATGGCCTCAAAAAAGTACGATCATCGCGTAAAGTGCTTGTCGTATACCACACAGATAACTATTGTTGTATGTTAATTCCACTAAGGGCAATTGCTTCTCTACCCTTATGACCCAGGATGTATGCTCGCGGCGTATCCTCTGCCTTTGTATATAATCCACCTGACGTGTAACTCTACCACAACCTTTACTTTGTAATAAGCGGTAACCTTCCCGAGGTCTGATCGTTGACAATCCAATGGGCCCGAATCAACAGTCCGTATCATGAATGACATCCGTATCACAGGAATACTTGTGAACCATTAACTTGATGCAATTGCGAAGGGTATCGATCTCGAAATTCGCTCAGGCTCGCATCCTCCCGACTCTAAGTCTACGCTGATAGCATTGAGTGTGTTTTCATCTCGATTAACATAACTCTTAAACACACTTGAGCCTCTTACATTCCTGCAGAAATTTGGATATCTCCTGGGTCTCTTACCCCCAACTCGGGATTCTCACCTTAGGGATTAACGGCCCCCTTTTGCTTTATGACACACTTTAATTACTCTTCATTTCCTGAATCAAACTGAATTCATTGGGCGTAGTCTAAAGACAAACTCAACCACACTTTCGCGAGTGGTGAATGAGTATCTGGAGTGCACACACCCAGGCTCGATGCGATGTTTACCGTGCACACGAGCGCCCAATAATGCCTCTTGTGACACTTGATCCGGGTCGCCCTTGAGGCGGGAATCTCGGAGATCTCTCACTCCGCAATCCCGACCCTATCAGGTCCTCTCACCTTGCATCCTAGGGAACATCTATACTGGCTTCTCTAAAGGCCTTAACTACAAGCCCCGAATCAAGGCCATGTCGGGTGTACTGACTAATTTAAGGTCCATTCTGCAGCGGCTTAGATGAATTTGTCGACTCATCCCATGTCCGACACGACATCGACAACCCGATAGGTTTACCACCCTAAAGTCCTGCGCTTCCAACTGCGCAACTCACGATCATCCTAACTTTGACCCTTTCTGGCCCCTCACGGCTGTGCGTAATGGCGGGAGTGCTTGTATAGCACCGAAAATGGCCGGTTCCTCGACGGAGTACTAGGGTGTGGAGGAATAGGCGAATGCTCTCTCACATTAAAGCTAGCAGTTCTGCTGTCTAAAGTCACGAATCTGTCTGCAGGGCAATCCAGTCACATGCCCGATCTTGGCTGCAGTCTGAAACTCGTGTGAAAGCGAGAAGTCTTCTACCTCTTCCCGACCCCAGAAAGGCTGATCCTCCCTCTTGCTACCAACACAGCATCACAGGTGCTCAGGGCATCCTCGTCTCTCTCTCTATGGTGGGGCCGTCTAACCATGGAGTCCATGTCCCGTAAGTGAAGTCACCCCACGATCACCTTGAATGGACAACCGGCCCATTCTCGAATCTCTGTAATACCGTCGATCGAAACTCGTATCACCGCTGATTAACATTGGTCTCTCGACTCATCCGCGACCTCAACCTTCTCTAGGTCAGCGGCACGCTGATCGACACCCACGTGTCCCAATCTCACCTCGATGGCAAAGCTCACACTTATTGAACTTGGTGTACAAGTAGCCAGTGACCTCTCGATGGCGTAACATAATCCTCCCGAAGTGATACTCATGCTCCCACTCACATTTGGGAGTAAATCAAAATGTCATCCACGAGAACTACGACAAAGCGATCTAGATAGAAGTTGGAATACCACATGCATGAGATCCATGAATGCCATTGGCGCGTTCATCGATCGAAGAACATCGCAGTAAACTCAAAGTGCCCATACTTAGCGTCACAAGCTTCTTGTCTTAGGGATGTCTGTCTCCCTAACCCTCAGTTGATGGTAACCAGTGCGAAGGTCTATCTTGAAGTAGACTCGCGCTCCTCTCAACTAGTCAAATAAATCATCAATCACCGGTAATGAGTGCAGATTCTTGATCATAACCACTGTTGACTACACGTAGTGATGCACGGTCGAAGGGTCTTATCTTTCTTCTTTGCAAACAGAACGGGAGCGCTCCATGGTGAAGTGCTCGGTCTGATAAACTCCTTATCCAATAGCTCCTATGTTGGACTCACGAGTTCTGCAACTCAACTTGTGCCATCCTATGCGGAGTCATAGAGATGGAGTGAAATGCAGGGGTGTAACTAGATCTGAAGTCTCGACCCTGCGTGGAGTAGTCTAAGTAGCTCATGCGGAAAAACACATCACATACTCAAATTACTCAGGTAGAACTAAGTGAGTCTCTCCCTCGTCCTCTAGGAGTAAGGCTCGCTAGCCAACTGCCTGTATCCACATTTTTGGACTCATTATCTTTATGCAGGGCAAAACACCATGCTTGTCCCCACACGAAATACCACTCAGTACCATCCTACGTGTGAGGCGGTAATCCTCTGCAGCTCCTGTCCCGATAACAATCCTTTGTAATTTGTGTGATCCATCAACTAGGATGACATCGAACTGAGAGCATGTCCATGATCCTCGAGTCCCTTTGTAAAGTAGAGTCCAGGATCTTCAGCTGTAACCCGCGACATATCATATATTCTTGCCACTGACTCTTTGGGGAGAACTCACAATACAAGGCTCCTCTGGGTCTCTGAGGTCCTTGCCCATTTCCACCATATTTGGGCCTCACTCTCTAGCTGGAACCCAGCTAGTCTAATCCTGGTAGTGTCAGAGGCAATCTCCATAGCCTTTAACACCTTCTCGATCTGTATGAACCAATGGTCTGCCACCATCGGACCTCCTCCCCCGATGAATGTCGGAGGATGATGCGCCCTAAACCTCTGGAGATTACTAGGACCTCCCACGACTACTGTTCGGCTAGCACGTGCGATAACGTACTTGTAATGCCTCTGACCTCGACAAAGGCTGTGATCAAACAACGGTGGTGTATGCAACCGATTACCTCTTGGGCCGCCCTCTACGTCACCATCCTCGACTAATTCGTCTATACGAGTTCAATGGTAAGTTAATTCTCAATCTGTTATCTACAAGAGGCATAAACACATTTGAGACATATTAAATACACATAAATAAGTGTATACACATTGTCTTGCATTTACAGTGTCTGAATAATCAGTACCATTCATAACATTTTTATCAACAAAATTTTCATTTTTGAAAATTTAATTTTTCGAAAATTTTGTCTAATTCGATTTGATTTGATTTGATTTAATTAAATATTTAAAAAAAAATATTTCGAAATTTTTTTGAGATGAACAGTGTTCTTGAACCGGGTTCATGAACGGTCTGTCAAAAATTGACTCGGGAGCGATGCGAGTAAGCGGTCAAGTCACCAAGCGCACGACTCTGGTATTGCGCTTTGAGTGCGTGCTGCGTGATGTCGTGTAGCCCCGACGTCGTGTCGCCGTATCGTGGCGAACCGAGCCGTGCGACACATGCGTGTATCGATGTACAGCTCGCGTCTTGGCGCCTGGCGGCGCCTGCCCCAGCAGTGTCTCGGCCCCGATGGCGTAGCGCTATCGTGGTGGCGCCGTGACGTTGCACTGGCCGATATCGTGGCCTAGGTCGCGATACAGGCTCACCTCTTGTCCCTTTGCCTGTCATAATACCGCGGCGATTGTATTCTGCGATACAATTGTCCCGGCCCGACTACCTCTATTTACAATACAATACTAGCCTTTGTCTAATTTTTTTTCCTTGTGACAATGCTTTATTGCAGTATGATTTTCCTTCATTACAGTCCTGGCCTCGATCCTGTCATAGATTGTATTGTGACACAAGAAATCAACTGACCCAGTCCTCCCGGCTATGATACAATAATTGTATTGCAATACAATTCTATCCAGCCTACTCAAGCTTTTCCAACTTGCAATACACTGATTGTATTGCAATACAAAACTCTTTCTTTTTGCAATACAATTGGGCGTAGCGAACTCCAAATTCTGCACCAACATTTTTTTTTCATTCTTCATTTTTTGATGTTTTAAACTCACGAAATACCCCCAAAAAAAACACATATTCATAATAATTTTTCTCATTTCGAGAACACTCAAATAAATTTATAAAATTTATTTTATTCACTTTTCTTGATTTTACAACAGCAAAACCTTAGAAAATTATTTCCTTCACCTCTAAACCAAATAAATTCATAAAATTTATTTTTTTTCATTTTTTATTTTATTCTGGACCATGTTGTCTAAAAATTTTCTCAAAACCTCATGATCCAACACTAAACCTAGTGTTCAACCTTAAAATTTTTATTAAAATTACATTATCCACACAAACGAATAAATTGAACATAATTTATTTCATTTGATTCCTTTTCGATTTTACTCCTTTGTAAAACTCTCAAAAATATTCTAACACCTTAAAATTTTATTAAAAATTCTATTTTGTCATCAATAAATATAAATAAATTGATTACAATTTATTTCATTTCGATTTACCAGCTGTAAACTCCTAAGATTTGTTTTCCAACATAATAAGTGTTAATTACCTAAGCACCCAAACATCATAACATATCACAAACCATGTTATAAACATCATTCACATAACATACAACTCATGTTATACACGCAATCACGCATCAAACACCATGCATGCATTGTTCTATTCCCGTGATTTCCTAGGTAATCTCATACCTAAACCGAACATAAAACCACCCAAGTGGTGATGACTACCCAAACCCGAGCTCCCTAGGTATTCGTATACCTAGCTCGATACAGCTGTGACGCCCCAAATCCGGGTCCAGGTGACTTCTGTCAACGCGGAAACTTCGTGAATGTCGGGTGATCCGACATCTCTTCAATCAGGCGATCTCCTTTATGCAGGGAGCTCTACCCAGATACATCACCTATCGATGACATTCCACGTGGTAAAAACTGACCTCTTAGGCCGTAAACCAATACTCATCACAATATATATGTATCCAACTATATCCAATAGTTTCAAGAGTTAATAAATGACTCTTATACAACATATATTAAAATTCTAAAATTCTAATACATGTATACATCACAAAACCAAAGCCATAATCCGGCTTTCTTCTAAAGCGACCTACATGTGGCTTGAGTCTCTCGTGGGCTCCACGTACTGTAAATAATATCCCTCGACGGGAGTGAGCTAATGCTTGAAGTGGAATCACCTAAGTAGGCTACTCTCCACTAAGTGCATATGTAATGCTCCAATGAAAACATACATTCAAGTAAATGCGTGATCTACTTGAATGTCTGGCGAATCATCTCGTACCCAGGAGTCCTCTTGGAAGCTCCCTCACACTTACCTAAGCCAGTATGAGAACCCTTAGTTTTATTTGTTTGTGGACAACCCTCCGTGGATATATCAATTGGGCCATCTCCGTGATTGATGTGTATGAACTTACCCTCCCAGATGTATATCAATTGGGCCGACTCCGACAATTTGATATTTTATTTTATATATGGACTACCCTCCCCGTCATTATTATTTTGGAAACCATTACTCAAAAACCATTCTCTCGAATCACCTCATGCACTCACTCCCTATCGTCTAAGATTTGCCCGATTGCATATGGAATGCATGATGCCAATTATTTCAGTTCAATAACACATGCAAATATATAATCATGCAATATACTCCACATAATTTAAATCACCTGAACATGTTATGTAATTTCACATTTCCATACATCAAAATTAGCTCACATGGGCTAATGATCAAACACGAGCGATTCAACTTGAATTACTCGACCAAACACATTATTTCACACAAATTATTTTGTGAACACTATTCTCGGGAATAGTGAAACCCTCGGTTACTATTCCCGGCAAATCACCAATCATCGGTTCACTTAGTGAACCCGAATTTCACGGCCATTCCCGGCCTTTTTCACATCAAAGCACACATTAACACATGATTGCACAGCTAGCAGCCCAATTTGGCAGTGAATGGAGTCACGGATTTGTCCACATGAACTCAAAAATCAACACCTCGGTTCGAGATTTGGAGGCCAGATCAAGCAACCTCCACGACCTCATTGACTCAAGCATTAACAAAGTACTTAAATAAAGACTAAAAACCTAGAGTGAGGAGAAAGCCTAAATCACAGAGTTTGTCAAAACTCCAAGAAACCCGATGCCGCAGCGTTATACTCACGCATAGAACAACTTTCCTTCTTACCTGAAGAACTCGACGGTCGGATCTCTACAATATTAGAGAGAAAGGTGGGCGTTCTCTCCACTTAAACCCATAAAAATAGCTCTTGCATCCCTCCCACGTTTTGGCTCTCCTTTTTCCATTTGTACAAGAGACGACACTATTGAGTGTTTTGTCTCATTATCACATTTTAATCAAATTCAAAATGACCATTTTGTCCTTCTTTTTCCAGTTTTGACATTCGGCACTATACCGGCGTCATTTCATCGTTTCTACTCATGCCACTATTGGCATGATCATGTTATATCTTGACTTTGTAGCGTAATCGTTTTGGCACGGCAGCGATGCCTGGCGTGTCAACTCCGTCTCGAATTCGGCGTGCTAGTTAGATTCGCGAGGCGATTCAATGGTGAAATCCATTTGTTATCGAGATCGGAGAATAAATTTCGGATTTTTAACCAGTGATTTTATGGCAAAAATTACGATTTTCCACTTTTTAAAAAATTGGAATTTCTAAGGAGTCTTACATATTCAATTTCACATCAATAACACCCAAAAATTAGCTCACATGGGCTAATTAGCAAAAAAACACAAGCAATTCATTTTGAATCACTTACAAAACACATTTTCACACGAATCACGTCACTATTCATGTGAGCAGTGAAACCCTCAGGGTTCTGTTCACGACCACTAAATTGAGATTTTCTCCACTTTCGGTTCAAAGGCTTTGAGAAGTAAGATTTATGGCTAAATCAAACCTCGGAATATCTAACCCATAAACATGGCTCTTAGCCAAAGAATAAACCAAATCAGGAAAAGATCCTACACCTCTTTGGGTTGTCGAACTCCACTAAATTGGTGTCCACCCGTAGCCCTCGCCGCGTAGAACAAGCTTTGTTTCTTTGCTCAGAGTCGAAGCGAAACGGTCAGAGATGGCGAGAAAATCTAGAGAGAAGGAGCTCTCTCTCTCTAGGTTTCAAAAATAAACTACTGCGGTTTCTGCCATCTGGGGCGTTTTCTCCTTTCCATTTGAGAAAACTGACTATTCATGTTTGTCTTATTCAATTAACAATTCAAAAATTTCACTTATGTCCCATCTTCTTGATTTTTAACACTTGGCACTATCTAGACCGTCCATTTCCATCATCTCTCTAATCTTGCAATATGTGTCACAATAGTACATGTAATAGGTGACTTTTGTCACATCACATGTCTCTCAAACTCGTTCTGACTTTGGAAACGCGGTGTCTCGAAAAGCGTGAAATTATTGTCTCGAAATTCGAAGAAATTCGTGGTAATAATTTGACGATTCCAGCGGTGAAATCCGTTTGTCATCAGATATAAAATTTTTTTGAATTTTACGAAATTACCCGTTTACCATTTTGAAAATCAAGATTTTCTTAGGTCTTATACGTAGTTTGTTTGTGAAAATGAGATGAGCTGAGGCTCTTTGGAAAATGTGTTGGTTGCCATATTTTGGAAAGTATAAAAGCTATCGGGTTTTGGGATATGTATATGCAGGTTGTTATCTTTGCAGAAATTTCTATAAAATCCTAAGTTTAGAAAAGAAAAAAAAATTATCTGAGGATTTTGACCAAGCAGCATGGAACGCTTCACGGGATTCTCGTGACTTTGGCACGCTAGTAAGAAGTCAAGTGTGACAATTAACTTGGTTTATATATTGATAAGCCAAGCTAAATAAATAAGTAGAGGAAATTTTCATATTCAACACTCACATTTTTTTAAAAAATATTAACTTCACATTAAAGAAATACAACCACTAACTAAATAAATATCACATAAATATAATGTCAAGGAATATGAAAAAAAAAAAAAAAATAATTTTATTTAATATTAAAAATAATCGAGGATAAGTTGGTGGTGTGAGACAAAGTGAGTTTTAAAGTAAAATTAATTCATTTTTTAAAACAAATGCTTTTATTTCAAAATATTCACAAAACTAGTTTTTACTTTTTAAAAGCTGCGTAAAAAACAAGGAATGTGGGGATAAAAAAATCTCATTAGCGTCATTAGGGCCCAAAAATGTGGTTGTTGGATTGAGAGTGGGGTTCCGGTTTGTAATCCTTCCACCAAAGAGAGCGGGAGGGTGACGCCGCTCTGTGAAACCAGTCTCACTGAACGGTGTCCTCCACCACTTTAGGAGAGGCCGGGCCGGGCGCGCCAAGCCTAACTCCCTATTGGGCCAGAGCCGAACCAGGATGATCAAGTTTGAGGATTCGATGCCGTAATCATTCCATCGAAGCGAGAAGTGTTTCTCCAACTTTAGGAACTTGAGAGCCCACTCTCTTTCAGAGGCGCCAAGCTCCAACTCCTATTTGGAATGGGCAAGAACGGATGATCACAGGCTTGAGGGGTTCGGTTTGTAATCCTTCACAGAAGAGGAAGCGAAGGTTCCTTTCTCGACTTTAGAAACTTGAAAGCCAGGCCCACTCTCTTTCGAGAGTGGAGAGGACCGCCAAGCCCGACTCCTTACTTGGAACGGGCAAACCAGATGATTTGGCCCCCATTAAGCCCTACCTGCTCAAAGAAACCAATCTCCAACCACATTATGGCCCTCACTCGAGTTACAAGCCCACGTTACTAGGCTCGACAATATCAATCTTCTAGCCTATGTATTTTAAATATTTATTTCCTTTTATTTATTTCCGATGTGGGACGAGTTAGAATCGCTAAAAAAGGCACCACTTTTGTTTTGCTGTGGAAGGCGATGGGCGAGACTAAGCAGCTAGGAGCACCACTTGCGTCTGATAAAGCTGGAATAAGGCAAATCATGGGCTACAACATTCTCAATTGCTACGCTACGCATGCTTCCCCAACAGATATCAGATAGGTGTAAACTAGGAGCACTGACATTGGTTAAAGTCGAGAATGCAGGCAGGGATTATGAAATAATTCAAATTAAAGAGTCATGATACAATATGAATTTTACGCTTCCTTTTCCCAGTCAAAGTTTCATTAATATGAAGAAATAATTTATTTGATTCTTCTATTGTATATTAGTATATACTTCCTTGCCTTGCCATATGTCATATATATAACAGTACAGTGATATCGGATATCTAACGGAATCCTTTTACGTAAATGATCAAATAATTTTCTTTTTTTTAACATCAAACACCACTCATCCCATTAAAAAAGAAAATTTAGGACAAGCTAATTAATCATGTATTAACAAACTACAACCTATCTTGTATATAAATAAATTATCTGAGTAATAATATATTTTGGAAAACTATTTTAGAATATTTAAAAAACACAAATAAATAAACCGTTAATCATTTTAAAATATATTTATCTTATATATTTAAAAAAAATTTAAATTTTTTAAAATTTGAATGTTTAAATGTTTTATGACCTAAACATTTATATTTGTTTTTAATACAATCTTTTTAATGTATTGATAATTGCTTCTTTTTTAATTTCCTTTTTTAATGTAAGAACTTCCAAAATAATTAACTTGGTTTTATATATTGATAAGCCAAGCTAAATAAATAGTAGGAAATTTTCATATTCAACACTCCTATTTTAAAAAATATTAACTAATGAAATACTACCACTAACTAAATAAATATCACATAAATATAAGGTTAAATATGAAAAAAAAAAGTAATTTTATTTAATATTAAAAATAATCAGGATGAGTTGAGGTGGTGTGAGACAAAGTGAGTTTAAATTAAAAATAATGCATTTTTAAAAAACAAATACATTTTTTTCAAAATATTCACAAAACTAGTTTTTTACTTTTTAAAACCGCATTTACCAAATATTATTTTAAAAATTAATCTTAAAACCATAGTTGATAAATACGGTTTTAAGGTTAATTTCAAAATCCTAACTTATAAATATGATTTTGGATAAATTTTTCAAAATCCACGAGTTAGTGGAGAAAAATATAGTTTTATAAAGTAAAAAGATTAGTTCAATAAACATTTTGATAAAGACTATATGTATCATTTTTTTCTAAAATGAATTACTTTAATAGAGGCTTCGAAACAAAGTTAATCTAACTTTAACAAATTGGTCTTAAGTGAAGGAGACAGGATAGGTAGAGTACTTAAAAGGATGGACCTATAATTGCTTTAACCTCATTGTCATCCCATTTTTAAGTTATAAAACATATACTATAATTGCTGATTAA
Source organism: Tetrastigma voinierianum (assembly GCA_016808115.1). NCBI lineage: Eukaryota > Viridiplantae > Streptophyta > Magnoliopsida > Vitales > Vitaceae > Tetrastigma > Tetrastigma voinierianum. The sequence goes on along the minus strand of JAEQBH010009466.1, from coordinate 23,986 downwards.
AACAAGTGGAAAGGAAATAAATTCAATTCATTTTACGGAGATTAATTGACGTGGCTTCATATACTACACAATCTATTCTCACCATATGTTATATTTGGTTTCCATAAAATTAGGAGGAAAAATATAAGGAAATTGTTATTTTAAATTTATCTTATTTAGTTTAACTCATTAATATAAATTGACGTGGAGATTAATTTTATGAGTTGACGTGAAAATAAATTCAATTCATTTTATGATTAATTGAAGCGTGGCTTCATATAGTACACAATCTATTTCTCACCATATATTATATTTGGTTTCCATAAAATTAGGAGGAAAAATATAAGGAAAGAAAATAAATTAAAAAATATTTTTGATATATTATTTTATGAGAGGAACAACACTTCTTTTCTCTTTTATAATTATTAATTCTTTATCTACAAATCACCCTATATACATTATTTTTATCATTTATTTTCTTAATAGATTATTCTTTCACACAAATCTAGGTTTTAAATCCTTTTGAGATTTTTATTTGTAATATTTATTAGTGTGCGGACATTCGACTTTGAGCGGGTTATGAATATGTGGGAATTTGGAGTCGGTCGTTATGTTATTAACCTGAATGTGCATCATCTTCCAAAGGTTTTAGATTATGTGTTTCTATCGATTGTATTGATAATTTGAAACTTTAAATCAAAGGAAGGAATTATATCTTTCGAAAAACTCATTAATATAAACATCAAATTATTTAAAAATAAATAAGTTTTATAATGTGAGATTAAAAATACAAATTTTTTTGTTAGGCTAATATGTAAAAGCAACTAATTTTATTTATATTTTTAAATTTTTTCTAGATTTATCATAAAACAATCAAATACTTAGAAAAAAAAATCATTTTTCTCCACATTTTTTCCTTATTATTCACGGCTATATTATTTCCACCAGTTCATATTTCTACCTCACGCTCCCAATCAAACAAACACTTTAAGAGCAAATGTGTCTGTATTTGCATGCCACTAACCCTCGGTAAATCACCTCAAATTTTTCTTTTTTATTTATTTATTTTTGAAAGTATTTTTTAGAATGAAAAAAATGAGATTTCATTTTTATATAATATTTCTTATATTTTGTGTAAAGATTTCTATTTGCCAATATTTTTCTTTAATTTTAAATCATATCCTATGTTCAATTTTATATCAAAAAAAAAGTGAGAACTAGAATCATGAATGATTTTACCATTTGTTTCATCTTCTTTCTTGATCTTTTCTTTGATATGCAAGTGTTAGAAGCAAGGTGGATTTAGACTATTTTTGTTCTCTAAAAATGCTAGGAAAAGGAAAATTGAAAGAACAAAAAAAAGAAAAAGCAAAGATATAATTTTCTTTTGTTTGTTTGGTTATCCATAAAAAATTTAAAGAAAAAAAAATAAGGAATCTATTTTATTTTATTTTTATTTATAGAACTTTTTTTTTACAGCTAAATACTTTAGTTATAATGTACTAAATTGTCCCTAGGAGCTCGAAGTCGAGACCTCTCCCCTCTCTATACCCTGTCTTTTTTGAAACGTTGAACGCTCTACCATTGAAGTTAGGTATGATGAGTTTTATTTGTTGGAAAAAAATGGGTTTGAGCATTAGCAATTAGCTATCTTTAAGCTAAATTGTTCCCACTTCAAGGGCTTCGGTAAGGATCCCTCCTTCCATATGTCATGCTTGTTTGAAACAATAAGCACTATACCACATGAATTACAATATAACGATCCTTTTTGTTGATTGCAAAGTTTGCGAGTTACAAAAAAAAAAAAGATGGATTTTGGGATAAAAAAAAAAATCTAAATTTGATGGGAATGAGGATATAAATAATAAATTGAGATAATGATGAAAAATCTAAAATCCTATCCATTGCAAATAAAAAAGGGGCTGAAATTGCAAATAAAAAACAAGAGAAGGATGTGGGGATAAAAAAATCTCATTGGCGTCCTTAGGGCCCAAAAAATGTGGTTGTTGGATTGAGAGTGGGGTTTGATGCGTAATCCCTTCCAGAAGAGGCGAAGGGTGACGTCGCTTTGTGAAACCAGTCTCACTGAACGGTGTCCTCCACCACTTTAGGAACTTGAAGGCTCGGCGCGACCGCCGTGTTGACTCCTACTTGGGCCGGGCGAACAAGATGATCCGACGAGGGGTTGGTTTGTAATCCTTCCACTTAGAAGAGAGCGGGAAGTGTTTCCTCGACTTTAGGAACTTGAAGCCCACTCTCTCTTTCGGAAAGAGACCGCAGGCTTCGACTCCACATTTGGAATGAATGACCGGATGATCAGAGCTTAAGGGGTTAGGTGCGTAATCCTTCCACTTGAAAGAGGCGGGAAGGGATTTTCCTCGACTTTAGGAACTTGAAAGCCAAGCCCGGCTCTCTTTCGAGTGGAAGGACCCTTGAGCTCGACTCCTACTTGGAGCAGACCCAGAGCCGGATGATTTGGCCCCCATCGTACTATAACCGAAGGAAACCCGATCTCTGACCACATTATGGCCCCTCACTCGAGGATTCTGAGTACGTTACTAGGCTCGCGATATGAATCTTCTAGCACATGTATTTTAAATATTTATTCCCTTTATTTATTTGGAGTGTGGGGCGTCTGTGAGAATCTCACAGGAGCACCACTTGCGTCGATGTGGGACAACAAGCCCCCACTTTTGTTTTACTTTGCGAGAGAGCCTCATGAAACAAAGCCCAGCTGATTAGGAGCACCACTTGCATGCGATAAAGGCTGGAATAAGGCAAATCATCGACTCTGACATCCTCAGCCTTCTATTTATAAACTGCCATACACCATCCTCGATTATTTTGCTTTTAATCTTCTTTGTTAGTTTTTCATTGTGTTCTTTGTTTTCTACATACACATATGCTACAATCATATCACACTCTGTTTCCATGTAGTTAGTCGATTCCCAAGCCTAATGGATGATCTTGACAGGTTTGTGAGGAGGAAATTAAAGGGTTTTACAGGAAAGTTGGGAAGGCATGGAAGAGGGTTGCCTTTGCCGCTGCTGGCCCCAGGGCCTCCTGGGGTGGGAAATTGAAACGATTGCATCCATGGCTAATTATTTGAATTTTGATATCTATGACTTGCATTTCGCGAGATCTTATAGGCAATTCTCGGCTCCAGGCAATTCTTGATTTCTCTGTAAATTAGTCCCATGCACTTGTAGTGGAGGATGTGATTACTCCCTTAGATTGCAAGATGAATGAGCTCGGCAATACGAATGATGAATCCCGATCTAGCGAATGGTGAATATTGATCCATACCCAACAACCCGGAGTACATTTTTTTCTTTGTTTTCAATGATCTATTATATAAAAAAAGAATTTCAATCCCCAAAATTTTACTCCCCATTCTCTTTATTCCTTGATTTTGATTCATTGTGCGAGTGGTTTATTTGTTTTTCTTACACAGCGTATTTTGTGGCAGGATTTCATTTTTCGAGTTCAGCATACATTTAGGTTGATGGGATATTGGGGATCATTTGATTTTGCTTTGCTTTTGTTGTCTTTGTGCTTTTGTTTGATTCAATGTTTTGCCATTTAATTGGTGAGAAAGGGTTTGAAATTAAGGTGAATGAAGTTGACATATTTAAGCTGTATTTTGTCTTTTCCCCTTTTAGGACCCCAGGAAAAAAAAATAATGAACATTATTTAACCATTTGCTTAATTTGTTTGAGCTTTGATTTTGATTTTTGGGGGAAGTTAAAACAACATAAAAGATAAAATTGAGAATTTCATTTTCTTATGCTCTCTACTGTTCATGAGGATGATTATGAGGTACAAATATTACATATTCAAATAGTCTCTCTATTTGTTTGTTTTCTTGAATTTTTTACCTATTGAAGATTATGATTTTGTGTAGCCCATCAAAAACCCCGAAAATATCATGTTGTTGATATATCGATATGTTTTCTAACTAAATTGTGTTTTTCAAGTGGTTGTGGCACTTGTCTTTGTATACTTTCCAAGTATAACTATGCTTGACAGTGGATGATTTTACGGTGAGTTCTTGCCTTACCACGCTTTTACAAGTATAAATGGATGTTCAATTCACGACAAGCGAAGGTATTAGGAACACGGAGATAAGCTTCACCCAATTCATGAAAGGTTCTCTGGATTTCATGCTTCTGAATGTAGCTTTTGTACTCTTGGAATGTGCATGTCACTCTTCGGCTCTTGTCCCGATCTTTGAAAAACCCGGCGAGCCTCTAGGATTTTCAAGTTGAAAGTTTACATTTGAAAAAGTAATTTACAGGAAATCTTGGCTCGAGTAGATGAACTTTCACTCTTGGCTCGACGAATTTCGATCGATCGTAGAGAGAAGTCTTGGTCTCTTTCCCCCCCTCTTTCTCTCTCTCGGACAAGAACCAGGAAAATTGGATCCTTTTTCCTTCTTTGCCCCTCAAGCCCTCACTTAAAGCTTAAGTGAGTGGCCAGCGTCGTGTCACGTGTCCCTAACCTGTCCGGGTCCGTTTTTGCCACGAAACGATTTCTTTCATCTTGGTTCAGTTCAAATTATTTTAAAATGAAATTTACTTAAATTATTTCCCAAAATCTCGTTTTTAGCCTTTACCGGACATGTCACGAAGTCGTGAAAAATCGAATGTCTCGAGATTCAATGAAATTCATGCAGGTAACTTCAGATTTCGTAGGATGAATCCCACTTGATGAGATCTGTTTTGTCATTTGAGATCTAAAAATTTTCAAGTTTGTAGCCTGTATTGCATAGGCAATTTACCGTTTTGCCCATTTTCAGAAAAATTCAAATTTACTAGGGTTTTACATTCTTCTCCCTTTAATAGAATTTCGTCCCAAAATTCACACACACATACACATAATTTACATGCATATGTAACAGTCATTTAATCTCCAAATGAAAAAAAACATACTTTTATCTTCAAACAAGAAAGAATAATTGGCACGTATAGTGCCTTCATGCTCCCATGTTGACTCCTCTATTCCTCAGTACTGCCACAACCCCTTCTCTAGCCTCATAGTCTTGCTTCGAAAAATTGATCTCAGCTATCCATGATGCATACTAGTCCCTCCTTGAAGGTCCTATCCACATCAACAACAAGCTCGCCCCAATCCACTACATGAGTTGGATCTGGAGTGTACTTCCAGAGCATTGAGATATGGAATACTGCATGAACACTCAATAAGCTTGGCGGTAAGGCCAACCGGTATGCAATCGTACCTACCATCTCGAGTACCTCAAATGGCTCAATATACCTCAGCGATAGCTTTCCCCGCTTGCCAAACTTGACCACTCCTCTCTTAACCTTCAAGAAGACATGATCTTCCACCTCAAACTCCAAAGGTCGCCGTCGTCTGTCGACATAGCTCTTCTGTCGGTTCTAAGCCTTGAGAAGACGCTACGTATCAAATCCACCTTCTCAGAGGTGTCTCTAACCAAATCCGGACCCATGGTGGTTCTCTCAACCACCTCTGTCCAACAAACCGGAGATCGACACAGCCTCCCATATAATGCCTCATAGGGTGCCATCTGTATGCTCGCCTGTTACCTATTATTGTAGGCGAACTCCACTAAGGGTAAATGCTCTTCCCAGCCACCCTTGAGATTAAGGACGCATGCACCGTAACGCATGTCTCTAGCGCCACGGATAGTCCTCTCACGGCCAGGCCGTGTCCCAGGAGGGATGAAAGTTATGCTCATCATCAACTGTGTCCCCATGACTCGTTGGAAAATCTTCCAAAAATGAGCCGTAAACCTGGGATCCCGATCCGATACTATGGATATTGACACTCCATACAACCGTACAATCTCTTGTATGTATAACCTGCAAAATTCCTCAAGAGTCAAGGTCATCCACACAACCAAAAAGTATGCCGACTTAGTAAGCCGGTTCACCATCATCCAATTCGCGTCATGCCCTCGTGATGTTCGTGGAAAGTGAGTCACAAAATCCATCGTGATGTGCTCCGAATTCCACTCAACTACCTCCAAGGGCTGGAGTAATCCCTGTAAAACCCGGGAAAATTCTAATTTTCTGAAAAATGGTAAAATGGTAATTTCGATCAAAATCCAAAATCTTTCTAGATCTCGGATGACAAAACGGACTTCAGTTGGAATCCTCTCGCGAAATCTAGCTACTACGTTGAATTTTGTCAATTCTTGAACTCGAGAATTTCCGTTTTTCGAGGCACCGGGTGTCGGGTGCCGTGTGACGACTTGTGAAGGACATGTGATGTCACAAAAGTCACCTACTATCATACCCATGTGACCACCAGTTGCATGATTAGAGATTATGGGGTGGCTCGATTAAGCCATGTGTCAAAAAGTCAAATAGTTAAATGAAGGACACATGTAATTATTGAAAAGTTAAATGAATAAGACAAAGAAGAAATAGTCTTCTTCTCCATTGGAAACACAAAAGCGTGCATTAGGGTGGGATTTGATTCTAGAGAGAAAGTGTGACTTCTCTCTAGATTTCCGACATTAGGACCGTCGGTTCCGTCGGAGCAAAGCAGAAACTATTCTATGCGGCCCGAGGAGCTACGCGTGGACACGATTTTGTGGAGTTCCAACAACTCAGAGGTAGGGATATTTTCTACTTTGTTTATTCTTTGGCTAGAGTCATTTTATGGATGGGGATTTGTAGAGCCTGAATGGCGTGTTATCGATCTCAAAATCTTTGAGCCTTAAGTGGAGAAAATCCTCATTGCCATGGCCGTGAAACGAGTGCCGACGAAGGGTTTCAGCATTCACGTGATGTGTTGTGTGATTTTTCGTGGTTTGAGTGAATTCAAAATGAATTGCTTGATTTGTTAATTAGCCGATGTAAGGCTAATTTTTGAGTGTTATGATTGTAGATTGAATAACATGAATTGTGTGAATTAATTATATTAATATATACATGAAAAATATATTAGCATGAATATTTTGGAATTGGCATAATGCATTCCATATGCAGGGCACCCTAGATGGTAGAATTAATGAGTGCATGACATGAAAAATTGAAGAAAAATGAAACGGTTGTGAAAGGAATTTTTAAGGAAGATTTTTCGAAGAATTGCCTTGAAGTTATCAACGATTCCATCTCGGGCGGACCATGTTGTTCGGAAAAATGATCCGGCAATTCACCTCGGGTTGTCTAATATATTTACGAAGTCGGTAGTAAGTTCGAGAACAAAGATTTTGTTTTGAAGCGTATTTTTATAGCATTTGTCTTAGGCATGTGTGAGGAGTCGGTGAGGACTCGAGACATAGGATTGGGCACATGTAGACATTCAAGTAGGATCATGTATTTAGTTGAGGTGTGATTACTTGCCATGACATGCATAGGTGGGGGTAACCCATGTAGGGAAATTATCCTCTTGGGCATTGCTCGCTGTCGAGAATCATTATTTCAGGTATAGGGAGTGTACAGGAGGACGGCGCTCACTAGAGGCCGCGTTTTTAGAAGAAAGCCGACTTGTGGCTTTGACATGAAATTTGTATAACATGTATTAAACTTTAAATTTTAATATATGTTTTGAATTAAGAGTGATTTCTTAACTCTTGAACCATATAATATAGTTGGTTGGATATTTTTAATGAGTATTGATGCATGGGGCCACGTGGCCATTTTTACTCATTTTAATTGCATATAGGCCCGGTGTGGTCTTTGTAAAATATTGGGACAGGTTGTCATTTGATTGGGACATGTTGTATTTTGGGTAGAGCTCCCTGTACAAATGAGACTACCTTTCGATTTTCATAGTAGTGTCGGGTGCGAGCATCCACTAATATTCAGCGGGTTGACGGGTTGTCAGCGAACCCGAGGAAATGGAGCGTCTGGCAGTATCGAGGCTTATTTATATGAATGCTGAGGGCTCGGTTGCAACGGGTTAGATCATGCATCCATTGTGCATTTTGATGAATGATGTGTGATGTGTGATTGTGTTGATTGAATTGTATGCTTGGTAAGTAGCATAGGAGAAAATAAAACCTTAGGAGGTTGAGAAATTTTGGGCAAAATAGTCCAGAATTAAATGAAAAAGAAAATGTATGAGAGGAATTTTTTTCTCTGTGAGATTTAAGTGCCATAAAACGGGAAAAAAAAAAATATATTTAAAATAAATGACTTTTGTTCTCTTTGGAAAATGAATATATATATATATATATATATATATATATATATATATATATATATATATATATATATATATATATATATATATATATATTTAGTAATCTTCAGTGAATCGAATGAAAAAAAAATGAGTGAAAAAAGAAAAAAAAAGGGTTTTGGCGATTTGGGTAGAGGCTACTGACCCGTTTCGAAGCTTGGTCACGATACAACGTATTGTATCATGACACGATAAAGTACCGGGCCCGCGATCACGGTAGAGACGGGTGCATCTTCGCGGGGGCCGCGCCAGCGGGGGCGCAATCACGGCCCGACCACATGCATACGGTAGAAACGCTTGCATGCGGCGTCATGACGGCCGCTGCAGCGTAAGCAGCACGGGGGTGGGTTGCGTCTGTTCGCGTTTAATATGCGTGTTGAAGTGGCTTTGTGTGTCGTGTCTGACCCGTGATCTGGTGTGATCGACCTGGTGAGCCCTGCGACAAAGCGCGGGGAAGTATTTGCGACATCTATGTGTGACCGCAGTCGCGGTAGGAGTTGTATCATGACCACGATTCGTATGTGACGAGGCTGCGGCCAGCGAGCCAGTGTGCGACGCCGCGCGCGCAGCGGCAGCGTCTTGTAGCGACCGCAGCGGGGAACGCGGCCACGACAAAGTAGAAGACACGAGTCGCGTCTCGCGGGGAGAGCCATGTCGCGACCCGGTCTTTCGCCCGCGACACGGCGCCGTCTGAGCTGCAGGAGTTGTGCGACGCGGCGCAACTTTGGGCCATGGGTGTGTACGCCATGCGCTCGACCAGTTTGACTCATGACTCTTTGTTTTTGAGTCAACTGTTTGAATATTATTCATGAGTAGCATTCCACGAGTTTTAAAAAAAAAATAATAAAATAAAATAAAAATAGAATAAAATAAAAATAAAATAAAATAAAATATTTTTGTTTAATATATGATTTAATATATGAGTATTGTCTTAAATTTACACATAGATAAGTGACATTGCGTATGAAATTTTTAAATTATGTGAATAGTATCCTGAATTTGTGTTTACACCTTAGAGATCTTTGCATCGGTTGTGATAGAGTTGGGCTTAGAGGTTGAGGCCTTAGGAGGCCCTTGTGCTTGAGTTCTCCCTAGGGATTAGGGTAAGGATAAAGATGATATGTAATTGGTTGCGGTTGAGATCTCGGGGATTCTCACGGTGGACACGAGATTCATGGACGTGTCGAGTTCGATCATCTACGAGGATGGTTGGTGACGACTTACAGTCGTCATCGATTGTGAGAGTAGGAGGGTTACCGCCTACACGCAGGACGATACTTGTGTTGTATTTCAAGGGGACAAGCATGATATTTTGCCCCAGACGGTGTCTGATCCGGATCATCGAGAGACCGATTAAGCGGGTTAGCTAGCAAAGCCTTACCACAAGGACAAAAAGGTGAACCGGACTTAGATCTACCTCGAGTGGTTGCGAGTATGAGGATGTTTTCCGGATGAGCAGCAGGTTGCCTCGCGGAGGGTTATAGACCGATATCAGGTTACACCACAGTACTTCACCCATCTCTATGTGTGCATAGGATGGCACCGAGTTGATTACGGGGAACTTCGAGTCCGGCTACGGGGGATTCTTGGACAAGGGTTCGATGAATAGAGCACTTCACCATGGGGCACTCACGGTTCTATTTGCAAGAAGAAGGACAAGACCCGCCATTTGTGCATTAACCTCTGGCAGTTGAACGGGAGTTCATAAAGAATCGGTACCCATTCTTGGGGATTGATGATTTGTTTGACCGATTAAGAGGAATGTGATCTACTCCAGATAGACATCGCCTTGGTACCATCGGCCTTAAGGGTTAGGGAGACAGATAACCCTAAGACAACGTTAGGTCGCGTTATGGGCACTTTGAGTTTACAGTGATGCCCTTTGGATTGACAAATGCGCGTGACATTCATGGACCTCATGCATGAGGCGTTCTGACCCTATCTAGATCAGTTTATCGTAGTCTTCGTGGATGACATTTTGATCCTCGATCGAGTGGGACATGAGTATCACTTGAGGATTTTACGGTTGCTAAGAGACCCAGGCATGCATGATTCGAGTAAGTGCGAGTTTTGAAGCTGCGAGGTTAGATTTTAGGACACGTGGTGTAACCGATCCGGTGATGTTAGTAGACCCGGAGGTCGAGGGCCGTAATGAGTTGGGAGAGGCGAAAGTCAGTCTTCGAGATATGTAGTTTCTTGGGATTGGCTAGGTACTACAGGAGATTCATTGAGGATTTCTCGGGTCGCGTACTATGTGAGATTGACGAAGGTCGAGTTTGATTGGGATGGCCGTGCGAGGAGGCATTCGGGGAGTTGAAGGAGGCTTACTCGACTCCTATCTTGATAGTCCGGACAAGGACGGAATTTATCTCTGATTATGTGTGATGCCTCGAGGCGGAATGGGATGTGTTTTGATGCGATCCGGAGGGTAGTAACTTATAGTTCCGTCGGTTGAAGGATCGCCCAGAGCAGAATTACTACACCGCGACATGGAGTTGGCGGCGTAGTCTTACGCCTTAAAGATTTCGCCACTATTTATATGGCAAGCGGTTGGTGTACTCGGACCTTAAAGTCTAAAGTATATTTTCAGCGGCGGGACCTCGACATGTAGCGGCGCGAGATGGATGGAGTTCCCCCAGCGGATTGACTTCACTTTGCATTACCATCTGGTTAGGAAAATGTGGTGGGTGATGCACTTTCGATCGGAAGTCACGGGAGCATTGGCTAGTATAGCTTCGGGAGTGGCGGTCTTTCGAGGCGTGGGACCCGGTTGAACTCTGATACACAGCGAGCGGGCTCAGGATACGTTGGGGAGTTTAGTAGCTGAGTCTCTGTTGAAGCGGTGATAGAGTTCTAGGGACGGGACGGAGATAGTGTCCATCGGGGGGGCCCAGGAAATCTGATCAGAAATACGGGTGGCGAGAAATTTGGGCCGTCCACGCGGATCGTAGTCTTGATATAGGGACGGAGTAGTGGTTCCCCAGTTGATCGATTTGAGAGATGAGATTACCGGGGAGTTTCACTACTCGATTTGCCGGAGTGCATCCAGTGTCACGAAGATGTACCCGGGATCTTTGTAAGCATTGTCGCTGCGGGGAATGAGAGACACGTGGGGACTTTGTTCGACGATGTCTCGCGTGTCGGCGAGTTAAAAAATTTGAGCGCGAAAGCGGCGAGGGCTACTTCAGCCATTGGAGGTGGGCGGGGTGGAAGTCAGGAGCACATCGCGATGGATTTTGTGACCCGCGTGCCACGAACACCGCGGGGACATGATCGCCGGTATGGGTGATGGTGAGGATGACTCACGAGTCGACACATTTTCTAGCGTGCGGATGACCTTCACATTGGAGATTCGCAGGTTGTATATTCGAGAGATGGTGGGCCATGTAGATCTGGGGTATCCATAGTATCGGATAGAGACAAAGGTTCTGACACACTTTTGGAAGGTTTCCAGGAAATGCTATGGGCACGGCGACCGTGAGTACAACTTTCCACCCGCAGACCGGATGGTCGATCATAGAGGACCATACAAGTGTTAGAAGGGACATCTCTTTGCGAGCATGCGTCACGGATGTGGGGTATTGGGAAGAGCATTTGCCCTTAAGTGGAGTCGCCTACAACAACGGTTCATCGGCGATTATACGGATGTATAGTAAGGGCATTGTATGGGAGGCCTACGGATCACCAATATGTTGGACGGCGAGAGGTGGGAGAGAGCTCAAATCCTTTGGTTTTGATGCGATTAGAGACACCTCAGGAAGGTGAGCTTGATGCGACACGTGCTTCTCATGGCTCAAGTGGTGAAGAGCTATCGCGATGTCTGACGTCGACCATAGAGTTCGAGGTTGGAGATCGTCTTCTTGATGCTAGAGAGGTGGTCGAGTTCGTGACGAAACTATCTAAGGGTTTCATTCATTGCTGAGATACTCTGGGGGTAGATGGCGCCAGCGTCACCGGTTGGCTTCTTTGCCGGTATGTCGGTGTCCACGAGGTATTTCACGTCTCATGCTTCGGAGGTACACACTCTAGATCAGCTCATGTAGTGGATTGGGAGAGATTGGGGTTGACACGGATGGGACGAGGAGGGACCGGTGTGCATTATGGATAGCCAGGATCAGGTTTTGCAAGCAGCAGGCCGTGAGACTAATGAAGTCTTATGGTAGCAGTGGGTGGAGGAGTCAACGTGGGGCGCGAGACCACGATGTGGGCCACCACTCCACTTCTTGTTTAGGGATGAAGGTACGTGGTTTAGTCGTTTAATACTTAAATGTTAGTTTATACATAGTATAGTGCCATTGCATATGCATGTGATTCGTAGTGATTATGCAATTTTGAATGAAATTCCTTTTAAGGAGGAAGAATGTAAAACTCGGGAAAATTCTAAATTTCAGAAAAATGATAAAATGGTAATTTCGATTAAAGTCCAAGAATTTTCCTAGACCTTGGATGAATAAGCGGACTTCACCGTTAGGTCGTCTCACGGAAAATCTAGCTACCCACGTCGAATTTAGAGTGGTCACGAACGATCGAATTTTCGTTTTTGAACGCAAGTATCGGGAGTGTCGTATGACCGGCTTGTGAAAGGACATGTGATGTGAAAAAAGTCACCTACTACATGTACCCATGTGACACATGTTGCATGATTAGAGAGAGGATGGAGATTAGTGGCTCAGATTAAGCCATGTGTCAAAAGTCAAATAGTTAAATGAAGGACACAAATGTAATTATTGAAAAGTTAAATGAATAAGACAAAGAAGAAATAGTCTTCTTCTCCATTGAAACACAAAAACGTGCAGTAGGGTGGGATTTCAGATTCTAGAGAGAGAAAGTGTGACTTCTCTCTAGATTTCCGGCGTTCGGACCATTGGTTCTCGTCGGAGTTAAAAGCAAAGTTGTTCTACGTGGCGAGGGCTACGCGTGGACACCGATTTTGTGGAGTTTCGACAACTCCAAGAGGTAAGGATCTTTTCCTACTTGGTTTATTCTTTGGCTAAGAGCCATTTTTATGGATGGGGATTTGTAAAGGCCTGAATTGCCGTGTTATCGATCTCAAAATCTTTGAACCGAGTGGAGAAAATCCTCATTGTGTGGCCATGAACAGTGCCGACCCGAGGGTTTCACTGTTCACGTGATGTGTTGTGTGATTTTGCGTGGTTTGAGTAATTCAAAATGAATTGCTTGATTTGTTAATTAGCCCATGTTCCATTTTGATGTTATTGATTGTAGATTGAATAACAATTGTTTGGATTAATTATGTTAATATATACATGAAAAATATATTAGCATGAATATTTTGGAATTGACATAATGCATTCCATATGCTAGGGCACCTAGATGGTAGGTGTGAGTGCATGACATGAAAGAAATTGAAAGAAAAAGTAAAAGCGATTTGTGAAAGGAATTTGAGGAAGAAGATTTTCAGGTGCCTTAGAGTTGTCAACGGTTCGTCTGGGAGGCGGACCCATGGTTGTTCGGAAAATGATCCGGTAATTTACCTCGGAGGGTTGTCCAGTATATTTCTAGAAGTCGGTAGTAAGTTTTCGAGAACAAAAGCCTTTGTTTTGGCGTATTTTTGCTCGCATTGGCTTAGGCATGTGAGAGAGTCAATGAGGACTGAGACATGGGATTAGGCATGTAGACATTCAAGAGTAGGATCATGTATTTTCTTAAGAGTGTGATTATTGCCCATGACATGTGCACTTAGGTGGGAGTAACCCATGTAGGAAATTATCACTGCGGGCGGCCTCACCTGTCGAGGATCATTATTCCCCGGTCGGGAGTGTACAGGAGGACGACGTTCACTAGAGGCCGCGTTTTTAGAAGAAAGCCGATTTGTGGCTTTAACATGAAATTTGTATAACATGTATTAAACTTTAAATTTTAATATATGTTTTGAATTAAGAGTGATTTCTTAACTCTTGAACCATGTAATATAGTTAGTTTTGATATTTTTAGTGAGTATTGATGTATGGGCCACGTGGCCATTTTACTGGATTTTAATTGTATATGGACCCGATGTGGTCTTTGTAAAATATTAGGACGAGGTTGCCATGTGATTAGGACCGGGGTTGTATTTTTAGGTGGAGCTCCGTACAAAGGGACTGCGGAATTTTTCATGAGTGGTGTCGGGTTGCAGACATCCATGAGCTATTCCGCGAGTTGACGGGTTGTCAATGGACCCCCGGGAAATGGGGCATCACAATCTCATTGGCCTGCGGTGCTCGACCTTTACCTCTGACGTGGGCACCAGTGAAAAATCTCCAGCATATTTGTATCTAAATCTACAGTAAATCTTGTGACCATGATCATGGTATCTGACCTAGATGCAGTGCAAAGTAGATTCATCAGAGGCTCACGGATCTCTCTCTAGATGCGTTGGGAACCGACGTCACATCAGACATATCTTATGTGTGGCTGACCTTAGTCACCTATGCGGAGCGTGCCCCGATCCATGATGGACAATATTATCTACGTATCTAGTCCTGGAACTCAATCACTTTGCTCAGTAGGGATGGCATAACCACTAAACTCTCCAAAGTGCCATAAGCCTAATCCACGTAGTGCGCTCAGCCTTGTACCTCAGCATCTACCACTCTCGGGAAGCCTCACTAACTAGTACTCCCCGTGACTTCTGGCTGAGTGCATCAACCACCAATTTACCTTACCGGGATGGTAGTAAAGGTGAAATACATAATCCTCAGATACTCCATCCCACCTATGTTCTTATAGTGTTGAGGTCCCATTATGTGAAAATGTACTTCAGATTCTTGTGGTCCAAAAATACCTCAAACTGTTCACCGTATAAATAATGGCGCCAAGCCTGTAAGGAAAGACAATGATCGCCAATTCCATGTCATGTGAAGGGTAACTTTGCTCGTGGCTTTTTAATTGTCGAGAACCATAAGCCACCACCCTCCCGAACTGCATCAAAACACATCCAAGTTTGTCCTTTGAGGCATCACAATATAATGCACCTTTGTCCCCTCTGCGGAACTATGTCTCGGAATAGGAGATGAAGTAAGCCTCTCTTTAATTCTAGAATTCCCTTTCACACAAGTCATTCTCAAACTTGACCTCCTTTCGAGTCAATCTCGTCATAGGTGCAGCTAATCACGAAAAGTCCTCAATGAACATCCTATAATACCTGTCAATCCCAGAAACTCATTATCTTGAAGATTGACTTAGTATCTCCCAATTCATAAGCGCCTCAACCTTCTCGGGTCTGCCCACACGAAGCCAATACCACATACTGAGAATTTCACCTCAAATCAGCCAAAAAATTCACACTTCTTGAATTTGGTATCTAGTGACCAGTTTCTCAAACCCTGGAGCACAATCCTCGAGTAGCGCTCATGCTCCTCCTCGGACTTGGGTAGATCGGATGTCGTCCAGCGAAGACCACGACCAGACTGATCTAGATAGGGTTGAATACCTATGCATGAGAGATCCATGAATGCCTGCTTGAAGCATTCATTTCATCAATCGAAAGACATCACTATGAACTCGAAATGCTCATATCGCATTCTAAACTTCATCTTAGGGATATCTGCCTCCCTAACCCTCAATTGATGGTAACCAGTACGAAGATCTATCTTGG
The DNA here is from genome assembly GCA_016808115.1 of Tetrastigma voinierianum. Classification (NCBI taxonomy): domain Eukaryota; kingdom Viridiplantae; phylum Streptophyta; class Magnoliopsida; order Vitales; family Vitaceae; genus Tetrastigma; species Tetrastigma voinierianum. The sequence goes on along the minus strand of JAEQBH010009466.1, from coordinate 8,235 downwards.
AGTAGACCCGCGCCCCTCTCAGCTGATCAAACAAATCATCAATCCGTGGCAAGAGGTACCTATTCTTGATAGTAACCTGATGACTACGTAGTATTTTATGCAGAAGGGTCTTATCCTTCTTCTTGGCAAACAACACCAGAGCACCTCAAGGTGAAGTGCTCGATCTAATAAAACCTATATCTAACAATTCTTGCAGTTGGACCTTAAGTTCCTGCAACTTAGCAGGTGTCATTCCATGCGGAGTCATAGAAATAGGCAATGTCATCAAGGTCTGACTCAATGAGTGATGCATCCTATACGGAGGTAATCCGGTAGTTCGTCCGAAAAAACGTCCTCAAACTCACAAACTGCCCGAGGTAGACCCAACTCTTGTCTCGCCTCGCCCTTTAGGGTAAGGCTTGTCAGCTAACCCATCAACTGCCCGTGCCATCTAAAGTCATATACGGCTTGGGGTAAAGCAACGTGCTTATCCTTGAAACATAACCTGAAACATCATCTATGTGTTAGCAATAATCCTCCTACGATTACAATCAGCTGACACTTTCGGTGTGCGATCCAGCAGTCCATCCCAAGGATGACATCAAACTTCGACATGTCCATGACCCTAAGGTCCACAGTGAGCATAATCCCTAAGATCTCTAATTCACAATCCTAACATATCTTATCAACCCTAGTTCCTAGGGGATAACTCATATGCAGCGGCTCTTCCAAGGTTTCAACCTCTAAGCCCAAATCTTTCACACATGATGCAACAATGAATGAATGAGATGCACCATAATCAAACGACACTCTTGCCCATAAGCGAAAGAGTAGAAATATACCCTAAATAACCGACTAATCTGCAAGCTTAGTCAGAGGTGTGATGGCGTAGACACGCCCCTCGGTCCTCGAAGTCCCTGGCTTGTAAGCTCTGGCCTCGTCCTTGACCCATGCCCTGGCTCATCCGGCCTGATTATGAAGTAGTAGGAGCTTGTGCGGCTTTGTAGAGGCGATCTCTTTTGGTTCCTTGGCCCATGGTGGGGTAGGAGGAATAGCGGAAGTACGAGGAAACGTCCCATTGATGACTGGGATTGGGGTGTCCCATAACTCTGGGATCCCTGTCTCCTAGGGCAATCTCATCTCATGTGTCTGAGCTAGTGGCAGTGACGTGTGCTCGCCCCTTATCATGTATCATCTAGATAAATATTACATTGACGGTAGCGACCTGTCTATAAAAACCTCACGCGATGAAGTGATATCACTATTCTAAATTAAGAGCAAAAAGGTCATCTCTCTCTCTCTTATCTTTGACTTCGCATCCGGATGCTCAGGTCGTCGTCTACGCCTCTTAATGGCCATAGAGCATCTTGACCATCAAGTCCATATACTGAGAAGACCAGAATTTACCCGAATGGACAATTTCGGACTATCCTCGGAATTTCCTCACTTTAGCCACATTTGTTTGCCACATAATCGCCGGTAGCTTGATTCTTCAGTGAACTTAGCCGCCTTCAAGCACTATCATCGTTCTTTGTTTTGGTTTTAGGAACTCCCGAGCTTTTGCATGTCGAGCAGACGTTGAGAAATGCCACCCGCCAGGGTGCTCACGAGAACTCTTCCCGTCATCGCCCCCCGGAATTCATTGGGGCTTTGACTGATCCACATATTGGGATTCACCCTCTAGCTGGAATGCAGGTAGCCTTATCCTCGTGGCATCGGAGGTGATCTCCATAGCCTCCAAGATCTTGCCAACCTACTAAAACCAATGATCGGCTTCCATCGGTTCCCTTCCTCCCTTGAAGGTTGGAGGATGATGTGCCTTAAACCTCTGGAGGTTACTCAACCCTCCCTGGCCCACAATTGCACTAGCATGTGCAATGGTGGTAGCCACAACACTCGCATGCGCAATGGTAGCAGTTGTAGCACCAATAGCCTCCATGAAGACTCGTTGGTCAAAGGTCGGTGGTGGTGGTTGGTTGTTATCATGCGCCTCGACGATCCTCTTCCCCATTCATGATCATGGATGTAATTTAGTCATCTTTGGGTATCCCGAAAAATAGAGATCAATCATTTTGTCTAACTATTAGTGTATGTGCAGCACTAATAGACCTCAACATCTCAAACGCTATCATGTTCGTTCTTTCCCCGAACCCTGGGTTATGTTTTTCTAACCCTAGTGTTCCTCTTTTCCTATATACACTTTACGTATATTATTCACACAACACACAGCACACAATCATGTAGCATATTAAGCACCAAACATGAAAGGCACAATGAATGCAATGGTCTAGACCCATGCCCATCAAGCCCTAAGTAATCGCATACCTAGGCTCTGATACGAAGCTGTGATGGCCCAAAACCCGGGGGTCCGTTGATCCACCATCAACCCGCGGAAATATCCGTGGATGTCGCATAACTCGACACCACACCATTGAGTCCCATGATAAGGACCCATGATTTAACATACAAGGTTATTATACAATAATCCATAAGAGTTTAATGACAACTCTGGCCATCTTTTACATGCTTGAACTAGTTTGTTCCAAACATTTTAATTTACAAATCTTCCACAGCCACATGTCAACTTTCTTCTTTCGTGGTCGGATGAGAGTAGCCCAGTAGCTTGCTTCACACCTGAAATGTTTTTCCCATATAGGGTGAGCCACTCCTAGTAAAGTAAAATTCCTATAGAGTCTACTCCCCACCTAAGTGCACATGCAATGCTTACACTTAACAATTCACGATACAAAGCTATGACTCTTGTATCCGACATACAAGCCTTAGGTAATCGTCTACCTATGCTATGATACCAAGTTGTGCTGGTATTAGATCTCATCAAGCCCTAGGTTATCGTATACATTTTCTCTAATGCCAAACTGTGCTATGGAATGAGGTAAGCCTCATCCATGCATTATACACCAAGTCTTCTGACTCTCACCACCTGATGTAATGCCAATGTTCACTGACAATTCATTGCTCTGACAATTCCAAGTAGAATGTGCGATTCTAGATTGAATCCCTCGTTATATACATGCTATGGAATGAGGTGAGACTCATCCATACACCATACACCAAGTCTTTACCGATTCCCACCACACAATGAAATGCCATTATGTGATCTAAATGCATGCCATGAAATGAAATGAAGACTCACTCATGTATCGTCGCTGAGTCACTTCTTGACTCTAAAGATCGCCTGATGCGATCCCGATGTATGAAAATGAGTCATTGTTAGTTACATCTAATGATCATTTTCAAAACAAAAGTCTTTTGTTTATAAACTAAAATTCGTTGGATGTTACACCCCAAATGACATTTCATATACAAAACCATGCGTCTTTTGTAGACGCGGGTACCAGGTCCACCGCGGGCTCAGCATGCCTTCGAGTTCAGAGTAGGAGTGTCGAGCAGTCCGGTCTTTCGCCCCGAGGCGGTATCTAGCTCTTCTTGCTATTGCACGACACAAGTTTTCACCGTTTGCTAACGTCTGACTCTGTTGGACTTCATCCAACTATCAAGATCCACCGTCGATCACCAAGCGTAGTGTTGCTTTCAAACCGTACACTCACACTTTCATGATATCACGATGTTGTCCCCATGCATAATGCAAAGCGATGCACCACCGCATGTCAATGCTATGCCTCATATGTGATGAATTCCCTACGGACATTGAACTCCTCATACATTAAACCATGTATCATGGATAACTATATCACGCGCATATAATTTCCATCAAACAATCATTTCAATGTCAATACATAACACACGTATCAACATTCAATCAAGCAACAATAATCAAGGCTACGCTATTACAAAGGTACAACATCCTTCCTCAGCCGTAGCAGCGTAGGGGACGCCACAATGCACTGAGACTTCTTAATCGACACTCGTTATTAGTGGCCCAATCAATCATCATAACTCTGCAAGGACATAAAATTGTAAGACTACCACTATGGTGTTTTAAAATTGTCCTACTCACATTTGAGTCTCAACCACTGTATTTATAAGTTCCACTATTACAAAATATTGCATTTGCGCATTTTCATTACAACAAAAACAATTCTAGGACCTACATCGAAAAGACTCCTACCGCCGGTGTCGGGCCATAGCAAATGCGGGATGTAACTGATTTAATTCTTTCAAGATCTACACCGATTAAACACCAAGTGCTGTTTATAGCTTAGTGGGAAGACATAACATATGTGACCACTTACATTAGTCCTCAATTATAGTACACTTTTAAAATCATTCACATATCAAAATATTCATATCTCCCGTAGAAGTACATAATAAAGATTTCAGGACAAAATGTACCCGTAGGTACATTACAGAACATAATTATGCCTTAGCATTAGAGCTGATTACTTTTATTTTCTTATGTTTTCGCTATGAATCGTATACTATCACATAAATGTTTTTCGTATGTATAGACCGTAATACTGAATGAGTGACACAACATAATAGGTACCCGAAATAGCATTCCAGACAAGATTCGCGTAGGTGCCAAGACAAACAGAACGCCAGACCACGAATGTGTTGTCAGAAGAATACGCAGGAAAATGTAACACTAAATGTGAGAGTGCTAAAGCACTAAACAGAGTGTTGAAGTAGCACTAATCGAGATGCTATTCATTCGCATTGTTATTCAATTTAGAAGGCATACAATTATATGTGTATTACTAAGCTTGTTATATCGGGATTCAATCACATTCTTATTTAGATAACACAAGTTAAAGAAGAGGGTAAGACCACAAACTCTACCCAAACAGGTTTGGCGAGGCAAAAACATAAGTAGGTTCGCTTCAAAGTGAGCAAACAGGGTCATAAATTGTCTCGGTTCTGCCTAAGCGAGCAAGAATTCCTTCGCTTTAGCGTGAAAGTAGAAATGATCAGAGTGGTCCCCTGCTCATTGTTTGTGCGAACCCGACCTTCTTATAGCACTTCTTCGCTTAGCTAAGAGGTGGCTATAAGAAATTAAATGGGCCTTTCTTTCCTATTATACCGAAGATTTTCAACCAAAACAAAAGCAAACTTCAAACCAACTACAAAACCTAATTTTCTAAACCAAATAGTACCACCTTTAGCGAGTTAGGTTTTCCTCAACTATGCTGGAAATGTCGCGATATATCGTCGACATTTAGCGTGCTCAGCCATCCCGACACGAGATATCAACAAACAATAGCCTGAATAAAGGAAAATCTATTGAAATCATCGATATATATATTCCAGAAGTACATATCTATTAATAATATCGACGATTAACCAGCACGTGGAACAAACACGTTTGTCACTAGGTTTTTTTGCAATTTATCGATATATCGCTTCATCGACGATATATCGCCATTATATTGCTCAATGAGATCACAATATATCACGTATGATCCAATAGTCGACATTTCGGGACACGGAAGGCCGAGATTCTTCGCTCGTCTTCAAAAAATCTCCAATGGCTACCTACGGATCTGACGGCTATAGTTCAATCCGTCTTGATCCAACAGCCATAATTCAATCCCTTTGCATTCACCGTCATAAGTTTTGATAACACGTGGATTTTGAATATTTTGATTGACGGTCGGCCAGAATTGATTTAAATCCGCCAGATCAAGATCTAACTAGCCGATTATGATCCAAAATCAAATCCAATGATGGCTCAAGAGGAGAGGGGACCAATGATGGTAGTGATACTGAAAATGATGGTAGGGATAATGTAGATCAACAACAAAGTGAATATCCATTGAGTCCATTCACACTGGTGAAGATGATTTCACATGTGCTAAGATGAAGACCACTGGGTCTAGAGAGCCGTCTCGTATTGGATCCATTGAGTTACATACAGAGGTCAACAAAGAAGCTGATGGCACAACACAATGAGGATTCAAGTTTTCACGCTAGTTTTATCCATAAGCATCGGCACTCAATACAATGATTCATCCAATGATGTCAACGTTTTCCTCCTTACACAAATGAGTTATGGTCAATTTTCTTCACATCCTCAAGTCTTTAGAATATGGAACATGACCCATCTCATGATCCACAAATACCACTTTAAATTCCATATCAAATGCAACAAAGCGATTTCAACAAGATGGGTGGAACTTTAAATTTCCTATCCATGGAGTGGTCAGGGGTACAAGTCAAGACATTTATGCATGCAGATGGTTCGATCCTATAATCAATATTATCATAACACTATGTCTCTGCATCGTATTGTCTTCACCAAAATGATCCTCCTTTGTTAAATGCCGCAATGAAGTTTCAACCGATCTTCATTTTGATTTTGAAAGACCATCGCGAATGGTCATCAATGTGTATATTTGATTACATCATTTTTACACTTTTACAAAGAATTTCCATGAATTTCAAAGTATTTTTGTTAATTTTCGATATATCAATATTCATGTAAAAATATTCACTGATATATCTCTGATATATCCCTAAAATCCAAGTACCGATATATTCGTCGAAACTGATATTTTTAACCTTGTTCCTAACCCACACATGAGCAAAGAAAGGAATTAGGATAGTTTCCTAACCTGGATTTCTTGAACTTCAAACTGCTTTCCTTCTTCTTACTTGAACAAGACTAGATCCCCAACCAAAAGGAGGAAATCACCAAGGATGGCTTCTTCTCCAAGTTGTAGCCCTGTAATCCCCAAAGCCAAAATGAGGAGAATGTTTATCCTAGAAGACATTTTGTCTTAAGGATTTGGTTTCACTATTATCCCTTTTGCATTTTAGTCCTTTTCTCATTCAATTTGAAAATTAATTTATCACAATTCCTACAATAGCATATAATCTTTTTTTATCTTATGTCCTTTCGAGCCCTTAATTTGTCAAATTGGCTCATTTTAATTTTTCACATTTAGCTCTTAATTTCCTAACAATGTAAATTTCATTTATAATATATCCTAAACATGTCATAAACCAATAGTATAATTTTAGTGCTACAACTCATTCTCCCCTTAAAAGAATTTCACATCGATATTGGCACTGACTCAAGAGTCGGGCACGGTGGCCCTCATTGTCTATTCCCTGCCCAAGCCTTTCCATACCGTGGTGTTGCCAAAGCACCTTACTAGAGAGGAACTTGTTGGTTCCATAATTTTTCTTCACTTCACGAGCTAAAATGGCTTCGTTTCTTCATCATAAGTAGTCTGGATTGAGACGTGTACATCTTGTACTCGACAAGATGTGAGATTCATTAGAACAAAGATTTTCAAAGCATTGAGACATGAAAGTCACATTATGTAATTTTGGCCAACTCCGCAGGGAGTGCCAAACGATAAGCCATCGGTCTAATTCTTCTAAAATCTCATAAGGTTCGATAAACCCTGACTTCTAGTTTTCCTTTCTTTCCAAACCGGAGTACCTTCCTCCACGGTGATACTTTCAAGAAAACCTTATCGCCTACTTCATATTCACTATCTTTTCTTTTAGATATGCATATGACTTTTGCCCATCACTAGCCGCTTAACTCATGAATTACCCTAACCTTCTCTCTTCGTCTTCCTTTCAATGAGTGTCAAGATCACTACTTATGTTTTTTTGTGTCCTCCATCAAGATATAGGAGTTCTACATTTTTCCGCCATACAGCTTCATAGGCCCATACCACACTTGTTTCGATAATCAAGTTATAGGCAAATTCCATAAGAGGAATATATCTATCCCAACTTCCAGGAAAATCTAGCACAAAATTGAAGCTGGTTTTCTAACACTTGGAATCACTTTTTATCATTCATCTATTCGCTGACGGGAATAGTTCAAAATTTAGTCAAGTACCTAAGGTTGATTAAATTTTTCCAAAATGTCTTGATAAACCATGAATCGGCCGTTAGATTAATGATATTATAAGAATGCTGGCGTAACCGAACAATTTTAATCACATACATCTCCTCTAACCGATCAATGGAATAGTCAAGCTGGACTGCTAAGAAGTGAGCAAACTGTGTCTGTCAACATCGCCAAATCGAATCATGTTTCTTTTCAAAGGTAGGAAACCGAACACAAAATCTATAGTAATGTTGTCCCACTTCCATCAGGGAACTGAGATGGATTTGAATGCACTCCGACGATAATTTCTGATGTTCAACTTTTACTTGCTAACAAGTCGTACATTCGATACATACTCTACTACATCCTTTTCCATCCTCAGCCACCAATAGTATCAATGCTTTCAAATCATGGTACATCTGTTACCTGGTGGATATGGTAATACTAAGATTTTTTGCTTTCATATATCAATTTCTTTTTCATTT